>BLFN01000010.1:683353-690853 GCA_014634225.1 Acropora yongei | reverse complement strand
CAAAAACAGGGAAATAAAAGAAATTCAGTTGATAGCGATTATTTTATGATTATCTCATAGACAAAGTTGTAAAGCAAACCTGTTTCCCTTAAATAGTGTTTCTGGTATGCATAACATTTCTTTATATTCATTAAAATGTTACCTATTTCAACTCCTAAGCCACCAAGACCGCTTAAAAATACGCTGGAATGCGCCATCTTGATCATTGCCCCATCACCAAGCATATAACGCTGGCGACTGCAAAAAACAAAACACAGAATTATCTCAAAAACATTTTTCTTTTCAAGAAGAAACCACTAAATTGAGCAAACTATTACTGTTATTTCCTCCCACTACTGACCTCATGAGAAGTACAGAAAGGGATCTTGCCTACTTTTGGGTGGAGATTTTCTTTGAAAACATGCCAGTGGAAAACCAATTTATTATATGCAGCCCTGACTGCTTTTGTAAGGTAAATTCCTACTAATTAGCATGAGAACAGCATCAATGACATAAGAAAAGCGGTCAGGGTTCGATCAAAACAAGGTCACCTCCAGCCTCACTTTCATTCAAAGGCCAGGTGACTAAGCACACAACTGTAGAATGGGGTATTACTAATAATTATTATTTTCAATAGTAAAACTCTGGTTACTATTATTACCTCCTCCTCTTCTATATCTTGTTATAGGTTCTTGCTCTACTCATGTAAATGCTAGCTTTCTGTGAATGTTTGTGTAATAGCTACTTTTATATATTTATTTATTTATTTATTTACCTGATTTAATAAGAATCTATTTTGCTTAATTTGATTGTAAGTTACACAACCTGCCTCAGTTAGCTTTGCCAGATGCAGGTTGTGTGTTTCTCTAATTTGCTAAATTTAAACTAATGAAATAAAATAATCAGTGTTGAATGATTTGGCTATATTTTAAGTGTACCTGTACAGGGAGTCATCAATTTCAATCTTAGTTGCAGCTGCCATCATCACAGAAGAGCCTTTTCTTATAACAATTTTTAAGTGTTGTCTAAGCTATGGAACAACGGAACATAATGATCTGTGAAGAAAAAGCAATAGCAACAATTTTGAGCGATATGAGCTTTTGCAGCACCATTAGATACTGAATTATTGATTCTGTATGTGGACTGACAAGTTTTCTTTGGTCAATAACGTACCAGTCAAATCAAAGCCTCAACATCTACCCCTTCCTGGGCATTATTTCCCTGAGCATTTGATTCCTTTTTCTGCCAGGGAGGAGGCAATTTGATCATTTTATCTTCCTGGGGACAGGGCATTTGATCACTCATAGGGGGTGGGGAATTTGATTGTTAGCCTAAAATTCATGTTAAGTGTCCCACTGATTCAACATGGGTTGATAAATCAAGGCAAAGACAAATTTTGATGAATTCAAAGCAAAAGATTGCGGATTCACGGCAAATTGGTTGAAAACCAAAGACTTACTCAAGCTTTCTTCTGTATTTGAAGGTATTAAGAACCATTTTATCTCTTCTTATAAAGAATAATATATATTGTAAAATAATATTTAATTGGTTATTGCCCGTTACCCGTCCTCCCTGTGCCTTGTGGTATGTAAGGCCTTGGTTCTCTCTGAACTTGTCCATTAAACCATGTTTACATAAACAGCTTCAGAAGCATAATAGAGGCTACTGAAAAGTTAACACAGTCATCTGGTAATTTTCCCAGGGGGTGAGGGCCTTTGATCACCTGAAATTGACCTATGATGAGGCATTTGAACAGCTTTTTGGCCTGGGGAGGGCGGGATTTGAACAAAAATTTTCCAAAAATTCAAATGCCAGGGGGGTGGGGGCGGGGATATTGAAGCTTCAATTTGAGTGGTACATAACGTAATAAGTTAAATATCATTAGGAAAACGAGTGTCTGAGGCCTACAACTTAACTAGTTTGATCCCCAATTTTTTTCGCCTACAAAGCCTAATGATGAATGAATCACGGTCTGGGGACAGAAGAAAACTAGATTCAAGGAGGGTCAAATAAACCCTATAATTAAATTACATAATTAAAATTATGACATGCACAACATGCATATGAATACAACAAAGGCTGTGCAGTTATGCACATACAGATGGCAGTTTACAATCCAATAAAATCATAACTACATTTCCATAAAGCTTGAGCAACGAGACAAAATATAGAGCATAGGGAAAAAAGCATGCTGCATACATAAACATAAACAAAAACACCCATGTCGGCAAATGGGTTAGCTGCTCCTCCACCATTGGTGGCCAGCTCCCGGGTGGAGACTGCGCAAACTTATACCAATCTTGGTGTCATGAAGCTAAACAATGAAAATGATCTTCGCCAAAGAGACTTTCATGTCGAGATTGATCGCATAACCTCTCTAAGGAGTCTTGTTGTATTTTTGGCATTACAACAGCACCATGGATCATGCGGTACAGGCCTCCGAGGACAACTAGACAATTATAAGTTATATTTAAATACAAAATAAAATCAAAGAAATCGTATGTTAACAAAAAAGCTCGAAACGATTTTCTTACCAATTGCCAGCGAAATAATAAGGAAAGTGAAAGGAGTTCACTGTATCAAATTGGACGGATGACGGCCTGGAAACCAGTGGGTGTTTTTCTCGGCAGCTGACGGGTTCTATTTATAGTTGCATGCACAAACCAAGCCCTGCATTTTATCCTGCTTAATAAATCATTTTTAAGTGACAGCGGGAGATGAAGTTAAGTGCAAAGATATCCGTGTGCAATATTAAACGGTATTAAAGGAAAAATTGGAGTCGAGTAACACTCGCCATACTTGTTTTCCAGTATTTCCGGTTACGTTTTTGAACCGGAAATACGTCATTGGCCGTCAACGAGGCTTAGTAACAGTTCGTCTTGTCAAAAGGTTTGTCCGATATGGTGTTAATGCGATTTACTCGCAGTTTGCCCAATTTGGTGACTGAGGTCGCAATAAGACGATGGATAGAAACAATCGGTAGTACCTCTGGGCGAGCAGCCAGAACGTCGTTGTTCCTTGACGACACGCTCTTAGGTAATGGCCCGGCGGGATCCTCACACATGCTACTCAATGAGATACATACACCACGACGAAAGGCAGAAAGAAAAATGACGGCTAAAACACGTAACAACGGCTGGAAGTTAGCGGAAGACCTTGGTTATTTCGAGCGAACTCGAACCCCATTTTAAGCTTCATAAATTCTTTCCGGTTTGCCATGATGCCCTTCAGTTCAGCAATGCTCAAACCAGTATCATTTCACAGCTGGTCTACATACGTTTTTTCTGGTCGTCGTCTCTTTCTTGAGCAAAAACAGAAGACCAAACGTCAATAAATAGCAAAAAATTAATTTATTTGTGGTTATTTAATCCAGTTTTTTGGTATTTGTTGCTTATGGTGTTCTGGCCCCACTTATTCAAAGGGTGAGAGCTATCCACTGGATAAATCCAGCGGAACGTATTGAATTATCCAGATGGTGATTCATGCAATGGGCAGTGCTATCCAGTCTTTGAACAACTGGAGCCTGGGATGATGATTTTCCTGGTTTTATCGTATACGAAGAAGTTTGGAGAAGGCTTGTGGGAGGGACACAATTTTTGCTCTCCGATTCAGGTCTAAATATTGTATTTTACCTCTACCACTAAGCATATTTCAATTTTTTTTATCCTGTTTGGCATGGTATTCTCTTTTCATGTATATTGTGGCCAAATTGGTCGAAACGAAACAGCTCAGCTCAATATTTTTTGGTCACTAAAGCCGAGGTGATGCAGACTGATCAGTCCTTTTCAGGCGAAATTTACGGGCTGGGTCTCTTGATCAAAAATCAAAACAGAACACTGATTCATCTTCTCCGTCGGGAGCAAGATAAAGGAAAGGGAACTTAATCAATTTTGTTTGCCTTTCACCACCCCTACCAAAATTCTCTTAACTGTTACCAAATGGTTAGGGTAACCTGTCATTAACTCCGTTATGTCAAGGCCATTTTTTTTAATGTCTCACACCTTCATCAAAGATGTTATTTGCGTTTACGAGTTGACCCAATGGGTCCTTTGATTTATGGTTTATGAGTACATGTATGTCCATGCAATCCCTACGAAATCGTGACCCATAAAAGCGTTCACCTCGCGATATTCCATGACCTAAATTTCTTTAACTGACGGCATCTGGTGTTTTCCAGCCGTGAGGGCCGAAAATATGAAAATGGATTCTTCTCTCGTTCCACTGTTTCGCAGCGTTTTAAACACTATTGGTATAGAAGAAAGGCGCGACTGCTTTCTAGTAAACAAATCCCTTTAACTCAATTTAAATGAAAAAGCCTTTGGACTTCCTGTTTTCTCTGCACTTCTAAATCTCTTGCAGAGATCTGTTATGACGTAATTCAAAAAGAAGCTTATCTATAACCTTCCTGTGTGTTTAACTTGGTTTTGTGACGACGAAAGAATGACTGTATTAGACATTTACACACTTGAATATATCCTTCAAGAATTCATGCCCCAAAGCTTCAACAGAACTTGTAATCGGGGTACCAGTAACAGCCTCTTGTCGTGTAGACATCATGCCATCCTCTTTTGAGCAGGCATCTGCGAATCCAAATCTCAGACGAACTGATTGACAAACGAGTAAATAAAACATCCATTTGTATAAGTCAGAAAAATTTGCGGAAGTTGTAAAGTGCTATTTACATTTTTGAGTAGACAGGTTTTCCTTGTCACGCAATTTTCTGCCCTAGGAGGCGTGGCGTGACATGCTATGGTAATCCTTTACTAATCTTTACCAACAAGAGGTCTTGAAGCAAACTTCTTGCTCTGGATCTTGCAGCATTTATTCAACATGTTGAGAACCATAATAGCTAAATTTCACCAAGATCCTGCACTATTGATTAGCTTCTACTGGCAAATGACGACATCCCCGCGCGCAATGATTGCGCGCGGTTACGAAAAAAAACGATCTTTTTTCCTATCACAGCCATTTTACGATATCCCTTTCACCTAACACTTACTTCATCCCTCCAATTCAAACCTTGTAACGCCCTGATGAAGAGAGGCAGCGCCATGTGAAATATTGGATAGAGTTATACAGATATTTCTCTTGATTTGCTGTTGGATCATTTGAATTTAATCCATAAAACATTTCAAACTATTGAAATAAAATCCAATTTTATTTTGCTTTGCCCCCTCCCCCCGCCCCAAATTTCGGTGATTGTTCGAACTGTTGCAATATCCGTGACTTGAGGCAATTAGTGATTGACATATACACTTCGTCCGGGTCCGCTCTGTCAAATCAGTCAGCATCCTTACTGGCGCTAATATAACTTCCTATTGATTTTGTTGGTATTAAACTTTGACACTGATATTAGATGAGGAGCGTTTCAGCTCTGGAGGAGTTTCGCTGACACGGGTCTCCCATGGAAACAACAGAACGTCGAAGGGGAGCAAAATACATGGAAGGCTATTTGGAAATTAGAGAATCGGCCAAGGTAATATGCATTGCTCGTTTGCTCCAAATGCTACAATATCACAAAAGTAATCCTGCTAGGAAATCTTTCAGCTCTAATCAATGTGCAAGCATCTTGCAACGAAGCACTTGTCGTGTTCATTTCATACGAACACAAAGACAAGGGAAAGAAGAAATATTATCGTTATAATTAATTAATCTTGACAGCTTTGGTGGTCGATATGCCTAATGTGTATCCAGAAACTTATGCAAATCTTTGAATTGAAATGTTTCAGTTTTACACAGAAAAACGCTCGCAAGATCTCGCAACCCTTTTTGCGATTGCTGCTTCTCATCAAACCCAATTTTCTCATACTCATCGTAATTTGTGAAATTCCACGGCAACATGCAACAGACCATCAAATGTGTCAATGTGATTTGCCTTTTCAAAGTTGGTAGAAAGAGTAATATTTCTTTAATTCGATGTTTCATCTTCCGTTCATGTTAACTAAAAGGAAATTACATCGTTCAAGACTACAGAGCAAATTATATTTTAGTTGCGATGGATGAAATCCAGGTTTCCGCTGAGTCGCGCCAACCTTCAAATCCTCTGACTGCATAGATCTAATTATAATGCGGTTTTGGCGATCACGACATTCGAAACAACAGGAAAAAACAAAAAATGGTTCTGTCTAGGAAATAAAAAATGCACCAACGAGCAGACAAATTAGCTTGAAGTATAATATTGGTGAAGGAATATTATTTAGCAATCAGACGGATACTTCAGGCGTGGTATAAATTTCATACTCCACAAATCGGTTGTGCGTAGGCCAAAACTGTATTTATTCCAGACTCCTTCTACATGCACGTCGACTTCTTTTGGTTCAAAAAGCATTGTGCATGAATTTCACGAGCCGCGAGTACGTACCGTTGACAGATGACGTCATCTACCTCCCCTTCCCCGTAAAAATTAACCCATCACGCGTCGCTGCAGCGGAAGTTTTGCGTTTCTCAGTCATTTGTTTGCACTTCGCAAACATCACGATAATCGCAGCCATAAAGCGGGGAATTGATTGATAAGCGACCGAGGATTCTGTATAGTCAACGAAGGTAAGTTTTTGGCGTTTGCTTCGAGAATTTCGACTCTAAACGCATACCGATCTTCGCTTCGATTGCGGATCAAGGTCTAATAATCTTGTAATGAATTTCAATTATGCTATCAGCTATGTTGGCTTTCTTTTGCGGATGTAAAATCACGTTCACCGATAAAGCAATATTTGATTTTTGTTATATCCCTGCATTGTGTTGAAAAAGTCGTGCATTTATTTCCGACTACCGTCAGTAAAACCCACCACATGTTTCCACCGTCAAACCCGTTTTAGTTCGATTACAGTTCCCAGCATTGTTTACTTCACGTACGGTTTTGAGACCCAAAGCCTCGTATTGTCCTTAGTCTGCAGTCTCACATTGCTTGTGTTTAACTTGCGACGAACAATCCATTTGGTGTAAATAATAACAGGGACTACCGCTTCGTTCTTGAAACTTGAACTCGGAATTCGGAGTCCGGTTCAACGCGAAGCATCTAATTAATTTTAGCCTTCGTTATTCCTATAATGCTACGTTCGTTCGCTTTATGTGAATGCATTCTCCGTTGCATGCACTAGAAATGTTTTAGCTTGTGCAGGCTTTTATTGTTAACCAACTACAGGAATAAATCCAGCAACTAACCCGTATGAGCTTAGTGTCTGAAAATAAATGGCTTACTGCCAGAAAGCAAATATACGTTGAACGGTGGAAAAATTCTGCTCAGCCCAGCATAATTAGATCATTTTTTATGTTGTAAATATTTGCCATAGGAGAAGCAAACGTCTTTCGAATTGAGCCGAAGCTAAAATACAAGTGCACTGACGTGAAAATTATATATATAAACTATGTGAATAAAACATTTAAAATCGCCTTTGAATTTGATCTCTGTTTTTTGCTTAACAAGCTATTCATATTTCTTTTGACCTAGAAAGTGAAAGATTAGATTATTGCAGTACGTATGTGCGTTTGTTGTGCGCCTTTTTTGTAATGCATAATTCAATT
>BLFN01000010.1:673316-678325 GCA_014634225.1 Acropora yongei | reverse complement strand
TGAAGGTTTGTTTAGATTTCATTGTTGTCATTGACTCTTTTAGATAAATTGTCAAAAATACATACCGTATATATTTTTGACCAATCACAAGGTCAAGATGGCTGGATATTGGCCAACTTCTCTTTTTGCGTTTTTATGGAGCGATATGAAGGCAAGGTCCATAAGAACACAAAAAGATAACAAGGCCAATATCCACCATCTTGAGTGAACTAACTTGGTCAGGAAAGGATTTATTGTGAAGTGATATATGAAATGTTTCATATATTGAACTGCGGATTTGAAATCAAGTAAGCCATGATCATCGCAGTTATGAACGCAATTTCAGCATTTATTGTATTTATTGCTTAAATGCATTTATTGCTTAAATTGCATTCATAACTGCGATGATCATGGCTTAAAGGATTTATTATAAAATATGGCATAAAGAACACTAAAAAAAAAAATCTTTGTACTTGTTTATATTCTAGTGCAGAAAAGGAAGCCAGTTATATGCAAAAGTGATGGTTTTCTTGTTTTCTAGTTCAATCCTGACAGAGAAATCACAGAAAATCTTTTTTACTGTCTTGGAAAATATTTCATGAAAAAAAAAAATTTTGTGAAGCCGCTTATGTAAAATGTTGTTGTGGGAACAAAACAGGTAAACCTGAGCAGGCACCATCTTGTCTGCTCCGGTACCCAATCAAAAGACGCGATTTGGTTCATCTTGCCCACTTGCAGAGCATGCCATGGAATAGTAACAGTTATTGACAGCAGATGATCTTTGGAACTAGTGCCTATGGTATAAGGTGGAATCCAAGCTTTCTTCCAGAAATACCATCACACCGAACCAATCTGTAGACTACTGGCCATCCATAGTAATTGCCAAGCTTAAATACATGCTAACAAGCATTTCTTGATTCTAACCTTGCCTCAATATTCTTTGGAAATTTAAAAATGGATGTTTCCTCGTTAACGATGAAATAATATTATTATTCTTGTTGTCTCCTCTCTTGTAGTCCCGAATCCTACGTGTTCTACTAGCCCAGACATTTGTGAGGTGACACAAGAGGATATGAATAAAATGTTTGGTAGAAAACATAATTCATTTGGCGACCACTGTAAGAAATTATGGCGAACAACCAAGAGCAAGAGTTTTTGCCAAGAGGTATATCTATATGTTAAAGTATATGTAAGCCCCCCAAAAAGGCATCCTTGCACCTGAATCTAAAATTTTTTTTCTGTTTTTACATAGTGTTCACTTTTCACATGCACCAAAAGTTACAAAAATAACAAACACCATTTGTTTGATGGCTTAACCAGAAGGGCCTGGATTTATTCTTTTCAGCTGATTTGCATTAACCCTTTCCCTCCCGTGAGTGCCAATTGGCACTTACATAGATTTTGCTCTGTCTAACGCCAGACGATTTTACTCGTCAATGGGGAACCCCTTGGGAGGGAAAGGTTTAAACAACAACATCATCAAACACTATGTCCCCATTTAAGACTTCATGAAGATGCATGCAAAATAGTTTGAGATGTCAAATCAGGAATAGACCCAGGCCCCTTATGACTCATGAAACAAGTAAAACACTAAGTTTTGAACAAGGTTTGATGCTAATGCAAAGTTGAGGTTTGGTAAAAAAGAAATAAAAAGGTGCAATATGTTTCGAAATGGGACAATGGTGAATTTTACTACAAAAGTTATAGGGGCAAAGTGATATTACAAGTTAGTTTGGGTAAAGAGGTTGCTCTGGGTCACAGTTTGGGGGGCCTGTGATCTCCCAGTCTGCTTTGTGGTCTAATGATTTAATGTTATTCTTGTGAATAAGTATTCTAAAACATAAGAATTTTCTTGAATTGAAAGGCATTTAACAAGGTACAAACCTTAACAATTATTGAAAACTTTATTCAGGTGGTGAAAACACTTGAATCTGAAAACTGTTGTTTTTAGTTTAGTACAGCGTGCTTATGTCATCAGAACAATCCCTTTCAAAAATCCTAGCAATGCCCATGTTCATTGGAAAGTAAAAGTCTTGTGCTTCCTGTATTGTAAGACTTCGTTTTTACAGCTCAGGGCTACACGATACCCACACCTACCTATACATAATGACTCTACCTATAACATTACTGAATGAGCCAAAAGGAGTGCCAGGGGAATGTTAATTTTCCTTTGATTACTGTATCATGACTCCCACTTTTCTGGTGATTTTTTTAGCAGGAAAGCCGCGAGCCTGTGTCAGAGGGAACAGAGGCCAAATTAGAACCTGTGTATGATATTGTTCCTCATGAAAACCCTCCGTAAGTACAATTAATTTTATTTAATTTTTAATTTAATTTTACTATTCTCATTAAAGGCAAAGAGGTGTTCAGAGGTGTCAGTTTTCTGGAAGCTTTGGCTTTCATGTCTTTAAATTTTTGAGCCATATGTTCTGCAGCTGCCTTTTGCATGAGTCAAATTTTTACAATTTGGGATTTTGTCAATTTTGTTAGGAATGTTTGAAAAAGGTTCATGGTCCAGTAGGACTGGAACTTGTATTTCATTCTGGATAGTTTCGTAGCAGGCTTTCCACATTCTTTTTTCCTACTCGTGGGGACTGGGCTGAATGGTCCAAATAATGGAGAGTCTGGATAATTGAAATTATTAAAAACTGGATCATTGGACAATGCAATTCAAGAGCTTTTATTGGCTTAGTCATTATGGAATATGAGCCAATATACCATAATCTCCAAATATGGTAAGCGTACGCGTCAGCTTAAATTTGAAAAGGAGCTGAAAATTTTTCCCTCAAGAAACAATGGCGGCCGGCGAAAATCGTTTCTCACCGTTGTTGAATGAAAAGGAAGTCATTGAACTATTAGAAAATGCAACACCAGGTAGCATAAAGAAAGCCACAAAGTGTGGCATTGAAATGTTTCAAGGTAAAAACTTGAAAACTATATTTTGACAATTTTAGCATCCAAGTTAGTCAAAGCAAAACAATGCAAGTTGAGACAATTTACACATTTTAAAATTATCTGTACATTGTAACGTCCGGTTTCTTCTCGCAAAATAAGATCTAGAAGATTTGTCTAATACCTTGGGCGTTTTTAATAAAACAATTATTCCACTCACGCTTGTTGGATATGAGATGATTATAGCCAACTTGGTGCTACGTGCCTCGTTGGCTATCTATCATCCAACGCGCGCTCATGGAATAATAATTGTTAAATATGAATATTGATGAGCCAAGGACAAAGCTGAATAACTTAGAGAAGCGTAAACGAAATTTCACTCATCAATGGAGCAAATCTGAGCCAAGCAGAGCTCAGTAAATGCACTGTATAATCGAGGTTGGACTGTATGTAACTTTTTGGTCACTTTTACAGGTGGTATTTTGGCAAGTTGTCAAGAGAGCAGTCAGAAGAAACTCTGCAGAACTATGAGCCTGGAAGGTACCTAGTCCGTGACAGTGAATCAGTTCATAAACCAGGAGCTTACACTCTTTCATTGAAGTGAGTTTGAGTTGTTACTTTATACATTTTACACAGTTCTTTTTCATTTTCGTGTGGATGGCATATCAATGTAATTAATGTAAAGTTAAGCAATAAAATATTGAGAAGAGAATTTAGCTTTAAGAGATTATAAGAACAAAATCTTGCCCATTAGTAAAAGAAAATAAATTGGTTAGTGTGGAGAGAAAAGTGAAACATGTTAAGCTACTATTTAAACTGAAAAAAATAAACAAAGAAATAAACAATATAAAAATAAAAGCAACAACGACAAAAGCATATTGCATATTAAAGAAATTGTATTTACCAGACTCTTCTAGTCCCCAGTGTTCTCCCTTTTTATCAGCACATTTGCAGGCATGGTCATTCCTTGTTGTGTCTGCTGAGTGCGTTACATGGAATAGAAATTTGCTTCATTTTAGTTCACTTCAGATAGTTTGGGAACAATTCCAGGCCCTTTTAAGCTGTAAACAGTGATATGTTAGAGACGGTAAATTTTACCCGGGTGTCACCTGAAAAGGAGAGCAGTGAGTCCGAAGGTGTAATTTTCTTGTGGAATAGTTCATTTTCTCTTCATAATTTTTGAAGGCTCATTTTTGCACAACTTACACTTCAGGCACAGAGACAGATGTCGCCACCACAAAATCGAGACATTACCTGATGGGAATCTTGTCATTAAACAACACGAGGTTAGTCACAGGATAGACATATGACCCATTTGGTCACTCGTGGATATCAGAAGTTTACTTAATGCACAAGTCAATCTACTCCATGCTGATTGGCTAATTAGAGGAACTTTATTTAAGTGTCAAGTCTTCTAGTGCTGAGAAACAAATTTCGAACACTGAAAATTGAAATTAACTCAAATCATGTAGTTTTTTGACGAAAGGGGAAAACCGGAGTACAAGGGGAAAAGCAGGTCAGAGCAGAGTAGAGAACCTAACAAACTCAACCTACATGTGACGCCAAGTCTCGGAATCAAACTCGGCTGACGTTGGTGAGAGGCAAATGCCTATCACCACATCGCCACCACTGCTTTTTACACAGTAATACCTGTTTTTTTTTTTCCAAGTCTCTAATCAATGTACACCTGCAGCTACTTTGTGGATGTTTCATATCAAATGAGTGCAATGAATGTCGCATGATCAACTGTAAGATCTAGATGCGATATGTGATTATCATTGCAATACCTGACTTTCGACAGAGGTTTCTTTTCCACTGAGTTTATCCTATAGTAAATCACAAACTTTTTCCAATGCGGTTGCTCAAAGCGGAATGTAGTACATGTTCATTCCTCGCATTATTGCTGCCATGTAACAGAATTGTCCAACACCTACCGAAAGCTCCATGTTTAGTCTCTACGCCTGCCTCTCTACTGTGGAATAATTATGTTCAATCTATTTTGATGATGTTTTTTATTAACATGTACAATGTGACTCAATTTGTGTAAAAGTTTTTAAATAGTTTTCTTTTTTATCTTATTCTTGTATGTTCTTATTGTTTTCAATACCCCGCTTTTTAAAATCCATTTTGTCTGATTA
>BLFN01000010.1:647877-650377 GCA_014634225.1 Acropora yongei | reverse complement strand
TAATAATACTTTCCTAAAGAAAGTTCTACTGCCTAAGGTTACTGGATAATGATCTCATGTCATAAAAGGACACTGGCAAGCTAATCAGGACCTGTGTTTAAACTTGATGATGACGATGGGCATTTATTCAAAATGTAAGTGCTTAACCCTTTACCTCCCATGAGTGTCCTTGAGAGCTAAATGGCACTTATAGATTTTACTCTGTCTAACGCCAGACGATTTTTCTTGTCAATGGGGAACCCCTTGGGGGTGAAAGGGTTAACCATTGAAAATACTGCAAATTTCTTACATATTGAAATTAATATTATAGTGATTTCTCTCCACATCACAAAAATCCAGGTAACATCTCAATCACTTTCTGTCTTCCTTTCCTAACCTCCCTTAACGTATATATACTTACAAGACAAATATTGACGAAATCTCTTTAAAACGAGTTCCATCTTATTTCTAACCTGCAGCAATTGTTTTTCCAGATATCTTATCTGCCCAGCCAGCATAATATCTCAGACCTTTAACAACAATATCCATGTCGTCTGCAGAATCAACAAATAACTTGCCAGAATCTAGTGTCTCCAGGGACTAAAAGCAGAAGAACCTTGATGTTTAAAATAAACATCACTCCTACTGTATAAATTTAAATAATTATTGAACACAACGCTTTCTTGCAGTTTTAGTTGAAATAGATTACACATTTTGTCTTAAGCTCATGACTCCCTATTCATGAGATTCCAAATAATTATTTTATTTTACAAAATAATTACTACTTTCTTTTTAAGTCTGGTCGCTTGTTTTTGACAATATCATTTAACAAAAAATTTACTACTTTTTTTTTTAATTTCTTTTTTTAAGGAATGACTTATTAGGTATCGTAAGAGGAAGTGAACTCTAACGAATTTAACACCAATAAAAATCAAAAACAGTTACCATACATTCCTTTCTGAAATAGTCATGATTGCATGCATACAAGAACAATGGTAATGGTGGCATCCTTGCCCCTTTCATAACATTAAAAGACGCTTGAATTACTTGCTGCATCAATCTTTGAATCATAACTCTATTTTGAGCTCTTCATTTTCTGCTCAACCCACAGACATAATTCTCAAATTGAAAAAACTCAGATTTTCTAAAAGGCTGAGATTAGAAGAATATAGTTTTGTCTTCATAAACTACAAGTTCCTAAAAAAAGAGGTGCATGTTTTGTTTGATAATGTATTTGATAGAAACCGATGTTATGACAAAAACTAACCATAAAAACTTAAGATAAAAATCCACTTGAAAATGACCTCCAGAAGGTCAAAACAATGTAGATTTTTATCCTTAGTTTTTATCATAAAAATGTTTTGTTTGGCCATAAAATTTATTATAAAGGGAAGAAATCGCCCTTACAGCTAGGTAATTTGAATCTCTCTCTACAAGATCTGCTAGTTTGTACAGAAGCCGCCCACGTTGTGAAGCATCCATGGTCCTCCAAGGACTTCCAAGTTTGAATGCTGTCTTGGCTGCCTCGACAGCTTTGTTAACATCAGCCTTAAAAAGAGAGAAACGAAATCAATAAATTGCTGTATTCTTACTGTAAACAGAAATTGCATTTTTGCACCAAGGAAACCTGCAACAGGTGAGGTGCGAAATTTTAAAGGCAGATGATTTATGTAATACTTTTGTTTATTAAAAACTGAAATAAGGATATCATCAGCAATAAAGCAAGCTGAAAACATTTTTGCCCAATGACTTACCTTGTCACCTTCCGCTACATCACAGATTTTTTCCTCTGTTACTGGATTTGAAGTGGAAAATGTCTTACCACTGACGGAGTCCACAAATTCATTGTTAATAAAAAGCTGTTGGTCAAAAATTTCACAGAAAATAACATGAGAATAAATTAAATCATAGACTCAGGACCAGACAACAGTACTTTTAGAAAGGATTAGAGCTCATTTCTTGGTAGGGTATCTGTTGGGGTACTTGTGTCCAGAAATAACCCTCAACCCTTACCATTTAGTAAGATGCCTATTCAATTTTAATTTGATTTTTGTTTGTTAACCTTGCAAAATGTCACCTGTAATGTCACAGAGCTGATAAAATGAGGAGGGGTTCGAAGTCACTATTGTAAGTAATTATTATTGTTAACTACTGCATCAAGCTGCACGGAAGATAGGTGCCCGGGATGTCTGGGAGCCTCCACTGACATCAGCCAGCCCCTAGACAGTGAAACGCTCCCATGGCTGGCAATCCCCGCAACCCAGCCATGAGCCCCCACAAGCAGTCATCCAGGCACCTGTCACACTGAGCTAAACAGTGGAAAAAGGGGAAGGGGAGGGGGGGAGAGGGCAAAATAAAACCGGCAGGACAGCTCCAAGCTCAGCTACAAAAAAACCGCTTCAATACGCCACGCTGAAACACGCTACAATGCTGGGGGCACTGAGCCTGCCATGCCCACAGCAGACCGCTGACCGCTTGACAAGTACCAGCTTCTCTTTGTAGTTAACTTAGTTGAATTGCA
>BLFN01000010.1:622251-624751 GCA_014634225.1 Acropora yongei | reverse complement strand
CGTAGCATTGATAAAAAGCGAGGTTCAATTTTACTCGAGCTGCTTTATGGCTGCCTTCAAAGCAACAAAATCCCCAAAGAAGATGAAGTGAAAGATGTTGTACCTCATTTCCTGGCCTTGATGTCTCTCGTGGTCTTCGTGCCCAGCGGTATCATGCTGGTAACGCATGCACTGATTTTCAAAATCGCTCTCAAGCAATACAGGTGCATCCGCGCAGTTCAAGACGCCGTGGGACAAAAACGCCTTAATGAAATACGCGCCGCCAAAACGGTTGCAATTATGGTATTTTCAGCATTGGCGTGTTTCTCGCCATTACTAGCGGTGAACTTTATCACAATATTTGAACCTCCTAGCAAACGGGGGCTTGATACAAGCCAATTTAACGTCAAGTATATTCTTTTTCCTAGTCTCAAAATTCTTACTCTATGGGCAATGTGTTTCAACCCCTTGCTTTACGCTTTGAAAAGCAGACCGTTCAGAACAGCATTAAAAAGGATTTCCGAAAATGCTGGCATTTCATTCCCTAAACGACGCAATTTTCAACTGAAACCAAAAGCAGCTAATAATCACACAAGCTCAATTGCTACTTAGGCCTGACAGCCGCCTCTTGCTGTTCTAGAGATTATAAAGCTCGCTTGCCGTGTTTTAGTCTCGAGATCGCTTCCTTGTTGTTGGAGCACAAAAGCGAAGGCATTCCCATCCAAACTGTGACACAATGGCCGAGTGGTTAAGGCACCGGACTTGAAATCTGGTGATTCTGAGTTCAAGTCCCACTCTGACCAACAGTTGTTTGTTCGAGGATGGCCCTGGTTTAACTCCTCGGCTGCGCTTGTATATAGCCAACTATTCTACCTTCAGCCAGTAGAGATTATTAACCTGTTAAGTTTATTTCATTAGTTTGTTTCATTGGCCCTGAAAAGCCCCAGTGGGGAGAGGTCGATCAAGTATACATTACATAACATAGAAAACAATTTTTAACTCACTCAATTATATTTAATACAAAATATAATCAAGTTGTTGTCAAATAAAATTGCAAAAACGTTCTGGTGCAAGATGTTTTAAGTGAGAGAAACAATGTCACCAAAGGAATTGAACAACAACGGCGCAAGGCCATGACTATTGCTGCTTGATTTTGAGATTCATGACAGGCCTTAGAAGAATTTCACATAACATGGAGGAGTTCTGAAACGAAGAAAACAAAGAGAAGTGAAAATACGTTATTGACAATATTTTCCAAAAAATGTAGTTGGGGGAAGGGAGGCTTAAGGGTTGGACATGCCAGAGGAATCGCAGAAATCATAATAGCGCAATTTAAAGGCGAAGCTATTTTACACGCACAGATTTTGAATCGACTCGACTCGGCACTTCGCAGATATGCAACTGAACTCGCGTGCGTTAAATGTCATTTAAAGTCATCGTGAAAGCAAATGTCTCGTGAAACGTTTTGACCAAGTTATAATGCAAGTTATTTTATCACCAGTGAGACGACTGACAGATAAAATTAAACTGGATTGGTCACTATTTGACTTAAGTGGTGGTTGGCATCTTCAACACAACGTTTTGATTAACTTCAAACTTACCATGACAGCCAGATAGAACAGCCCCAGATACGAAGCAATGCCAACGGCTAAGAACAGGTCAAAAATTGCTGGCTTTACTCTATAAACGAGATATACCACTCCATGTAAGGACATTCTGACAAAGCACTTGCTCATTACTGCTTCATATGGTAAAGTTGAAACAAGAGGTAAAGAGTAACAAAACAGCGCGGGAAGTTTACAGAGCAACGATAGCAATGTTGATGACGAGGCCATAAATTCGATGCCCAAATTCGTGCTGCACGTGCGGGGCGCTCTTTGGTGAATTCACCTATGGTGCTTTGCAAAACAACAGTTGTCAATCACTTTGAAGAGAACGTGGCCGAAACAGTGGGTCTCAATATCATTCATTCTCTATCGTCAATCCAACGCACCGGTTCGTACCACAACCCACTCATAAAGTGACGGAATTTTTATTTATTTTTTTGAATTTTACTTCGACGTTGGCATGTCGTCACCTCAAGCCATTAAATTTACTTCATTTAGACGCAAACATTGTGTTGCAATCCTTAGCTCTCACCTATAAGCAAACATAGTCGTCTCTGGTTTGTCATAAAACATAAACTCCGGATCCCTAAACACAGAAAATGAAGGAAAAGAGAATTCAATTTTAAAACTGAACATCCAATACCCTTCCACTTGTAAATAATAATAGGACATAATTAGTGTCGCACCTAATTGCGTACGCGTTTTGGATTTTACACCTTTGCACTAGTTTTCTATCGTCGAAAGCAACAATCACAGGTATCCTGTGGTAAACCCGTGGAGTAAGTAAGATACTGTCAGGGAGGTGATATAGCCAATCAAAGAGAGTGTCTGGAAAGCTACAGGGTCTGTCTAATAATGACACTATTTTGAACAGATTAGACACTGCCTGACTGGACGACTCACTGGCTGACGGA
>BLFN01000010.1:602251-612251 GCA_014634225.1 Acropora yongei | reverse complement strand
TAAGAATAGCATCATTAACATAATGTAAGAAAAGTAGCAAAGTTTCTATCAAACAAGGTCAACTCCAGCATCACTATCATTCAAAGGCCAGGCAATTGAGCACACAACTGTAAAATGGTCTATATCTTCTACAACACATGGCTTTGTAACAAAGACCCACAATTTTGTGGCAATGACTGCTTTGCTGTCAAAGTCAACTTACTGGTGCTATGCCAAAAGTATCATAATGAGTAACAACACCAATGGTGGGCAGTTGTTCATCAACTCCCATGCCTGCTAATCTGCCCTGTGATAATAAAAAAAAGATGTATAAACTAATCAACAATCAAACTGTTATTGTGAGGGAATGGGGGTTAAGCAGTTGTGACAGCACAAGTTGACATTTTATGAGCCCACAGAATGTTCATTTGTACATGATTTACTTGTTTATTTACAGAGCAACAGAGATGGGGTTGTAATCGGATTCATAAGTTTGATTACACTGGATAACAACTTATTTGAAAATTGGAGTCACAAGCTCAGTCATAAGCTTGACAGGAATCAGAGTAAGAACGGCATGCAAGATGTTTACTCCCTATGTCCATTCGTGACTAAAAAACATTGCATGCTAAAGTCCCATTTTGACTCAGCCAAAGAAAGCCCTGGCATTCGCTCAGGGAAAATTGTCAAGAAATTCATGACGTTTTTTTCAAGTAGGTTTAGGCAGAACATGATCTCTGATCAGTTGTCATTTGATGAAAAAGTTCTGATTCTCAGCAAGCGTGGCTGTGGGTTGGTTGCATATTTGTAGACCCAGAGAAAGAAAAACTGCTCAGATGCAAGGTATTCTCACTCCATGGGCAGGGACTCCATGAGCAGGGTCCCAGTAGTGTTAAAAGTACTGGGGTACTAATCATGCAGCCTTTATGAAACACTTAAATAACTTAGAATACAAAGACCAAAAGGGAACTTTGAAGGACAGTACCACATTTTTACCATCATAAATGATTTAGACAACACAAGAACTAAGTTATAAACAGGCAACAGACCAGGAGCTAGACAAAAACGGAAGGGTAAATTCTGACTGCTTAAAAAGTCATTACAAAGTGAATTCCAGTACCTGTAAACTTGTAATAGTTATGTCTTTAATCTCCTTGGCTTCACCTACATTTACAACCATCTGATGGCCACTTGTGGATGCCACCCCAAGCAATGCTTATAATAAAATGTCAAAATAATTTAAATGTAATAATAGTTTTGAGAATGTTGTTATTGTATTAGAAATAAAATACAATCTGTACAGCACAGGAAACTTGTAAGATATCATTAACAATTTCCACTTTTCCGAGTATTTTTCAATAACAAGAATAGTAATAATATTGAAGAAATTCATGGTCAAGAATTCAATGCATCAATTTTTATTCAATACATACTGTTAATGTAAAAGAAATAACATACACTGTAGATAAAAGGAATCAAAACTAATAGTATGTACCAACTTAGACAAATTCTTAAATCTTTGAATTTACACATTAATCTTCTGAGAAATGATTATTATGTATTAATAATAATTTCACAAACAGTAATAATTACACAGTCATTTGTACATTATGTACCTTCAAATGCAGAACCAGCCTGATCAGTATTGATCGCTGTTTTAATATCTTCATAAATCTCAGCCAGCTCCTTGTCTTCATATGCAAAATACACAGCTACTGGCACCTCCAAAGTCAACAGATCCCTTTCCAGTTGTTGCCACTCCTGACAGAAAAGAAAAATACTTTGCTCAAAAGTAAAAACTCTCCCCCTAACATCATACCCTCAAAAGGGTGAATTGTTTTTACTTGGTTTGCTCAGTAGAGCACGCAGCTGCAAACTGGTGAGGGCCTCCCAGGGGGAGGGGGGAGTGCATGTTCCCTAAAACAATTTACAGTTGTTCCCTTGTTCCTTAAAAATAAATCAAGGTGTTCCCTGACGGAAATTCACTTTTACTGTGTTCCCCTGTTCCCAGAAATTCTACTCCATGCTCTCTTGATCACCAAAAATATTCCTCACTGTTCCCTACAATGCCTTTCATACTTTATTTTTTCATGGTTAGTTACTTTCATAGCTTTTACCCCGTTAGTCATAATACAGATACTCCTTGGCAAAACACCTCTTTCTCCTCCTTGATGACCGTAAAATGAGAGAAATTGTAATACTTTGCCAATATTTTGTTGCCGGAAAGGCTTTTTTCCCTCTTACACATTAAAAAAGTTTTTCAAGTGGTCAGGAAATCAATGTTCCCTTGTTCCCGATTACAACTCAACAGTTCCCATGTTCCCTAAAAGTTATTTTAAGATAATTTATCTCTTGTTCCCTAAAAGTAAATGGTCATGTTCACTTGTTCCCTAAGACCCCTGGAAGGCCCTCACTGGTATATTACCTGCATTTGTTCCAGAGAAGTGAGAGATGTATTTTTGGGGAGCAGTATCAACATAGCACCTGCTCCCAATGTTTGAATTGCTTCTTTGAATCTCTCAATGGTAAGATCTGATAATCTGGTCACCACACAGCGTCGTGTCAGCATGTCAGCTGTCAAAGGGCGTGCCTCCATATTAACCAATGAACTACGAGAGCCTGTCACAAGATAAAATAATACGCATGCCAACTTACTAATTAACAACAAGCTAACCATGAACCAACAATTACTCTGGGTTCATGGTTAACTTGTGTTCGGCAAGTTATGGAAATACACATCCATAACATTCTTGTGTTCTTATATGTATGTCAGCTACTGTGTGGGAAGACAAAAGAGACCTCTGCTAGCAGGGCACCACTTTTTATTGTTAGAATGTTTTTGTTTTGTTTTTGTTTTTGTTTTGTTTTTTGACATGAAAAGATTCTGGAATAATATGACCATACACCTCAAAAGGTAAGCACTCTGACATTTGGATCTACAAACAAAATAAGATTGAACTATGCAGATTTTTTTTCGATGGTGTTAACAAAACTCAATGTCAACTACTGGAATGTTGCCTGACTTTTAAAAGACGTCTCAAAAATGGAGGTAGAATTTCTGCCACCCTTGGTCGGAAGGGGCTAAGAATTACAAGAGGAAAAATAGGTTTTCACACATCTACAAATGGGGGTGGGGTTTTTTAAAGAAATACATGGACTTTGTATAAACCAGAACTCATTCGAAAAACAAAGGTGTTTTGTAACGTTTTGTTAATTTCACAAAAGAATATACGCTGTGTTAAGGGTAACTGCCAAGGTGTTAAGGTGTGCGTGTGAGGTGTCCCCTGTGACTAGTTGGCTATTTTACGTTTTCGTGCGTTACGCAAGAGCCACTCGAGGCATCTCTATCAACCTTGCTTTTCCTTTTATTTTCTCTGTGTTTATGTTTTAACGCTCGCTGTATCCTGCATCAATACGCGAGATGGTTGCTCCTACCGCTGCGTTTTGTGATAATTCTGATTAGTTACAAAATACTTTATAATCGTTTCAGTGTCATTCGAGTATAACAAAATTATTAGCTACCACTCCTTACAACCATTGATCGCAGCCTCTTTGCTCAAAAAATTTTGATTAAGGATAGTTTACCTTTTAGAGTTTGTTGCAGATCAAACTGTTGCATTCTAAACACTGGAAATTCATGCGCAGCCATTACAGGAGAACCATGTCCACTCAACAGAGCTATTGGCACTACAAGCAGAACTGATATAGAAACAGGAAAGCTTTTGAATAACTCCAAGAAATCAGACGCGTTTTCCAACATTTTCCTCGTACAGATTCGTTGAATAGGTCAAGAAAGTCGTGAAATTTTATGAATGAACAACAGTCACGTAAACCCCGCGTGGACTTTGCCAAAACACGCTGATTGGCACGAGATACGTCAGGTATGCAGCTTCACCTTTCCACTTTAGTAGGTACGTCATGTATGAGGGCACATTTTGTATATGATGTCGCCATCTTTCGTGTATGTGGAAAGTTACCACTGCGAGGTGATCACGAAGGTGAGGTCTGAGAAAAAACACGAAAAAAAACGCAAACTGGCATAGTACATTTGTGGTTTTGAGGTGGCATATCTTGCAACAATCTGCAGACTCTCTTGTAAAAATTAAATGGATGGTGTAGGGCAACAAATCTATGGGCATGCCCATACGGAAGATTTAAAAGAGTGATGCATGAGCTGGAAAGAAGCCCATGAAAAGCCAGAGCTGTATCCTCTGGTTTTTGCTTCTTTTAAAATCTCGATTATATCAGGTAACGCAGCAAATAAAATAAGGTGCAATAATAACATTATTATCATTGTTATTGTTATAAATAATAAGACTTCATTTGTCTACTTTCAACAGACAATGGGCTTGGATAAAACCAGTAAAATTCTAATAAATTTAATATACAGCAACACTGAGGATAAAATCAATAATTTATTTTTATTCACTGTAGCCCTCAAAAAGAATAAATTTAAAATGTTTTGCCAATACTTTGACTCACAGAAATACAGTAAATCTATATTTACAATTATTGAACCTCAAGGACCAAAAACAGAAAAAAATATAAATTTTGTCCAAACAAAGGTTTCTGTTCTATTTCTAACACTAGTCTGAAATGAACATAAAAAATAACAGTATGAAGGGTCCTAACCCAAAAGCTATGCAACTATGTGGTGACACTATGGTTTGTTGGTACGTTTTATCCTGTTATTCAATTCTGTAACTTGTAATTCCACTTTTCTTCGAAGCTCAGGATCAGAAAAATATTCTGTAAAAAAACCAACAAAATTAAAATTTAATTTAAAAAATCAACAAGTTTTCCTTATTTCATTATTTGGTCAAGGCAAGGCTATTTTCAAAAATAATAATAATGTTTTTTTTAGGTGTTAAATCATCAAAATGTCTCATTTCTAAAAGTAATACAAGGACACATTAAACTACTGACACATTAAATAAAGTTCCACTTAACAGTTTGTTTCACAAATTTCATAATACATCTATCACTGAAACAATAGTTAATTGAACTTTTATATTTTTATAATGATAGTTATTACAAAAAAAGTAGATGAAAGTATCAGTTGTAGGTTAGAGTGAAATTAAGGTTGAAATAAATAATAATTATTAAACCTAGTTAATAGATTCTTGATTTCCTGTTTCTAAACTTTAATAAATTATTCTTAGGGTTTGGCAATAAAGAATAATATAACTCAGACTTGGTTGAAATCATTGTAGCCTGAAATCCAATTTCTCCTACAACATAAATACCGGTATATCATTATGCTAGTAGACATAGTGGAGACTATGGCCCAACTGTTGTAAATGACCTTGCAACTTTAACTTAATTTTTACAATTACAGTATGGAGGATGGCCTGGCAGTTATTCTGTTTATATTCTCTAACCTAGCAGTTAAACATTTTGCATCTGTAATGCAGGTGATCCCATAACTCTTCTGTTTATCAATCAAATTTATTGCATGAATTCAGGTGCAAGTCAAGTTTAACTGTTTAGTCTTGCAAGCCCGTGCATTCACTTGCAGAGGTATGAATTTTACTGAAGCACAAGAAACTATATAATTTGTTCAAGAACTCACTGGATGCAAATTCCCTCACATTTTCTGGTCTTTCTAGCAAAATACTCCTGACAATAGAAAAAACACATTCATCAAGAATAAATTCAATGATCAAAAAAACAATTCCCTCTCTACAACAATAACAACTATTTTACTCTAATGAAACATATTACCAACATTGTTACAGTAATACAATGATTAATCCAATGGATGGCACAAAAGTTGAGAGGGAGGGGAGAGAACAGGATTAAATTAATGCTATATTAATGCTGTTAAGTACAATCCAATCAAGGTTAGTTCGTGAATTAAGTATTCAACCCCCAGATTCAAACCATAGGCATGAAAAAAATGGAGGCACTACAGCTCCCAGCCCCTCCCTCTCCAAGGCCCTTGTAATATAAGAGTTGATAAAGAAAAATTAATGTAAGTGTACAGTATACAATAGATGTGATATGCAATGATTCCAAACATTTTTAATTGCAAGGAAATGTCAAAAACTTTATTGTTGTTGATTGTGGGTGGAAGAGAGGTGACAACAGCAAGAAGCAATTGCAAAAAGAATCAAGAAATGTCACTAGAATTCTGAGAGACAAATGTTTATGAAGGAACACAAAGCCGCATAAATGTCTCTTCGATGTTACAATGGTTACCGGATCATCAGATAAACGTCAAGAGATTTTTAAAATAACGTATGATAACCTAGGATTTAGAGAAAGTAAATATGACCTCTATTTTCAGAAGTTTACCACAACAAGTACACACAAAAACAAGCTCATTCATCTTCGAGATGTGAAGAAGAACGAAATGGTCACAGCGGAATGAAAGAGACGCCGATATTTTCCGCTGACTTCGTCGAGTGATAGATAAAGTAAGACAAGTGTATTTTAGATTTAACTCAAAAACACTTACCCTAAAAACCCATTTAACAGACACGAGACTTCTGGATGTTCTCTCAAATATCTTTCGTTAGCAAATCTTGTAGAGATCTACACGACGTACAGACAAACAAGGTTACTAAAACGCGTTCCTTTATCTCTTTTCCTTTGAAACAAACTTCTTTACCTTGAATTCGTTTAGTTTTTGCTGTTGCTCTGGTGTGAGAGCGCCTGTGTCGTTCTGTTCCATGCCGTTTATACCAAACATCTTTTTCTCTTCCATCTTTGATGGATAAATTTTTAGTGGAGGTTCCTTCGATGCTTTCACGCTTTGTTTGGAGTTCTACGCGAAATTTATAATCTACACATCTTTCATAAGTCCTAACACAATTTCTAGCACGTGTTTTCAAACAAGAAAAGGAAATGAACACATTGGTTTCGTTGATGTTTGTTATCAAATCTTGTCACGTACAGGTAGCAAGTTGCTTAGGAACCGCGTCATTCGCGTCCGCGCGGGCAACCTGCGGGCGTAAGCTGAGCGCCTGCGCGTTTCTCGGGTTATGTGGTGTATGGGACATAAAATGTCCCACAGATTTATGTAAGGCAGGTCACCATCGTGGTTGCAATGTTCTCTTCATTTGCCTTCCTCCTCACCCTCACCAAAGCATGAATTCCTGCCTTCACAGAATCAGCCAACATGGGGCGAACGCAACTGAAACCTTTCATAAATTGTAGGTACACAAATGAACACATCACCGCTGGCTTGACGGACCGGAGGCTGTGTTATATTTGTCGAATTGACTTTTTAAGCGAAAACGTCGAATGCGTCCCATTTGTCGCCAGGATTCACTTAAGCAAGCTTGTGCTGGGGTCGTGGGTGTCGTTTCTATGCTTTGCTAGTAACAGCAAAGTTATCACGTCTAACACTGTTTTCTTTATTTTGAAGCATTTCTTTCAAAGCAAACAATTACACTGCACGGGATCATTGACGATATCCTTAATTTAAAAAAGAAGCATGGGCAAATATCATGTTTTCTCACCAGTAAGGACCAGTACGATTTGGACGGCACCGGTTATTTATCGAAGGAATTTGCACTTGCAGTACAACTCTTTGATAAACGAGCCGCAAATGCGAAGTTAGGAAAATCAAATGTTCCCACGAAAACGTCAGTTCGCAATTAATTCTAATTTTAGCGCACTGTCCTTCTTGTCCAGTTTATACCGAATCTACATGATTCTTGGAAATTAAGAGTTCTAAACCCTATCCATTATCTTACTCTTGTTATTCAATCTCCGAGAAAATCAATTGACCGTATTCATAAATGGTGGCTAGGTAAACCATTCTTCTGTTTTTAGGCTTATCATCCTCACTAGCCCGGTTAGCAGGAACAAAATTCAAAAGAATTTTTGCTTTAAAGTTAGCCTAGTGAGGAAGACTAGCACAAAGACAAAAGAATGATTTCCGGGCTGAAACACGAGGACTATGCCACCACAATCTCCTGGATTCGTGCCAAAGTCTCCTTTGCAATCTTACGCAGCGCACTATTATGTCTACGAGGATCTAGGACATTTCCGGGCTGTCATTTATGAATACGGTCTACAGAAAAATATAATTCAGATAGATTAAAATTCGAATGCTGACACTACTTCCAAACTGGTTTTCAATAAGGAATGTCAATGCCTTTATCCTTGGTTTGGTTGTTGGCATCTTCCCGTGAAACCTGGGGAGGTTCATCTCTCATGCCATGATTTTCTTGCACAATCAACAGCTTGTCTTTGAAGACTGACCGACTGCTGTTGTAGTGTGTATTTTCCCATTCCCAGCTTAAGTGAGTTCTATTTATTGCTTGAAGATGACCGTAACTGGAAAGGAAGCAAAAAAAAACAGAACTTTCTTACATCTACATATCTGCTTCAATTTCCATTTACTAACTCCCTCCAAGGGACAAGTGGTCAAGGAAAGACACTTAAGCATAACTCTGATTCAAAGTTTACTTTCGGAGTGGGGGTGTAAACAGGGGAATACAAAGTCGTGTCCAGAATCCCAGAGTTTTGTTACAAACATTCCTTTATCAGAATTCCCAATGTATCTGCGTGTTTTTTTTTCTTGTTTTAAATACCTAATGCCTTTTTTCATCACTTCGGCCATGCATGCTGTAACCCACGTCGAAATGAGAGAATACTAACCCGTAGTCTTTGAAGTATATTGCCAGTGTCTTCGAAGGCGCTCTACCGTCGGAAAGCTCTTCCTTTGAACCAGCTGATCCAGCCACTATGGTTGTCATGTAAGAAGGGTTTATGTATGCATATTTGCTCTGATGTTCCACCTCACCGTCATAGGCTGGGATCGACGAGGAAAGGAAACAAAGAGGTGATCCCTCACATTTAATTTCTTCATTGATAAAATTCACGGCACCTGATGTGATATCTGACAAAATACATTCAAGACTCGGGCTGTATTCGAAGGAACATTTAGCACTGAGAAGTCGCCGCCATCCAAGACTGGAACTGGAAGCATTGCGTTTCTCTTTAGTTGCTTTTCGACAGTATTCAATGAAACCCTAAATCGTCCAGAAGCTTTTTCACAACGTAGTCAAATGAACAGTTCAGAAATTCAGACTCACGAGAATTTGAGAAATAAATACAGGATTGCACTCAACGCATGCAGACCTCAATAAGTGTCACGAAGTGTTCCGTCGCCCTGTCTAACTCTACTCCTTAAACAGACCAAAACAGTAACCCCAAACCCAGCCTAAAACGAAACCAACAGAAACGCTAACCATAAAGTAAAAGATTGTGGTTTACACCTTAACCCTTTCACTCCCAGCGGCTCCCGATTGACGAGTACAATCTTCTGGCGTTAGAAAGAGTAAAATCTATAAGTGCCCTGTTGGCACCTCCGGGAGTGAAAGGGTTAATCGACCGGAACACTTCGCTACACTTATCAAAATTGAGCATGCATCTAATTACGGGCATTTACCATTTGAGTTACTCGAAAAACAATTATACGCCAGAAACTGATGTTGAAAACGAGAATTTGCTGTCTTCGGCAAAGTTCTTTTTTTCCCAAGGTGAGATGAAGAAGCAAAAAAAATCCCCACCCCACCCCTGCTCTGTCCGCTGCTCCCTCTAACCTACCCATAGTCGTAGATGTATTTTGCCGACATGTAATCAGGCGCACGGGTCCAGTTGGAAAGTCTTTCACGTGAGCCTGCGGATCCTGCAACAATCACTGTCTTGTACTTGGGGTTAATGTAAACATGATTTTCTGCGGGTTTATCCACGTCTCCGTTGTACGCTAGTTTGCATAAGAATCACACACACACATCACCGACAGTCATGATTTGTTTGGTTACAAAGCTTCGCCTTACTAGTATTAGCTTCACGTTAACTAATTAGTTAATGAAACCAGAAGTGAAAGTTGAAATAGTATTTTGTAATCAGTGCTCTCTCAAATTTTGTGCATTAAAAATTCGAAATTTTCCACAGAGAGGGGGTGGACGCTCTGGGAACGAGATTTAATATTTTTTTTAAAGAATAAGTGTGCTACTCACTAGCTTCTCAGTTTCTAACGTCTAATGTTTCGATGATTACG
>BLFN01000010.1:582251-594751 GCA_014634225.1 Acropora yongei | reverse complement strand
GAAAATTATATATTATATATTATATACTTCTGACTACAAAGAATAGCCAGTTCACAAGGTAACCGTTTTAGGACTGGTTTGCATTTCGTCACAACCGAGATCGAAATGAATCACTAACGTCAATGGAACAACGAAGGAGTGCAATCGTACTCGTAACGCGATCTCTTCCTTTCAGCGAGATATAAACCCCAGCAGGAAGGAGTAAAAACTGGATGGCTGACCATCTGCAATACCTGTGCTGTACCTTTTGGGAGGAATCAAGCTGACGTGATTGCCATCTCAGTTTCGGTAGATGTCAACCTTACACGAGGGTTTTCTCATATTACTCCGCTTTCCCAGCACGAGAGCCCGTGAAGGCCTGGCTAGATTACTGGAACGGGTTTCTGAATGTATGAATAAAAAATTTAAAAAACAAAGCCGAAAGTCTGGCCATTTGTCGGGTGCTGGAACCTTCTGGTCAAGACTTGAACTGAGATGTGTCCAGAGATGCACACAACATCGACAATTGCAAAACTGTCAAATTTTTAACAAGAACAATTGACAAAGAAAATGTCAGAAGAAAGGTCCAGGCTTTTGCAAATATCATAGGCTTCCGTCAACTGGCTTTCCCGGGTCGAGAGAGGAGACCGCTAGAGTAACCCACATGGTGCAAACCAGGGGTATCAAAAAGAAGAATCCATCATGGCTGCCAAGAAAACGTGATCGATATCACAGCGATTTACGATTTCTGTGTGTGAATAATGTCCAGTCCTACTCTATCAGGACTGTAAAAGACAAAGAACCCCGGTCTTACCACCGACATGAATGACAGCATCATATCCACCACTCTTCACTTCGTCTTTGAGACGAGTTAGACTGACAGCATTTTTGTAACCCATATCACCATACACCTAACGACAAAACAAAATCATAAGAATACACCTTTTAAATTGATTCTCTCCCAAGTATGAAGCAAGATCGTTCTTTCCAGTGGGCCTCCAGTTACATGGGCGTTTGAAAATTCCGGTTAAGTTGAAATTTAGCGCTTTAATTTGGTTTTAGTTACATAGCGTTGTTTGAAACTGAAACTATATTTCAGAATTTCCTTGGCTGAAGCTGCGGTCCAAAATATTGCCGACTTGACCTTCGTGATCTTGTAGAAAATCCTGTCCTCAGAAACTTCCTAAATTTCTGCTCCTAAGAATACTAAATGGAAAGGGCAATAGATAATGACTTCGGTCGCTTGTAAAAATCTCGCTGCCCTTGTTATGAGGTGGCTACCACCTCAAGATTCACCACAGAACACCCACACAGTAAAAAGAACCAATCAAAAATCGAGCGGGATGTCTGTACGGGAGAATCTTCACCAAGGGGGATAGGACATAATGATCAGCAAAGACCGGAAATGAGCAGCAAAACTTACAGCAAAAACTAAATTGCCATCTTGGGTAGAAAATGACATAATTTCACTGCTTCCATTGTCGGGGATGCCAACTTGGTAATAGTAGCGTGTGTCTGCCTCCAGGCCTGTTAACTACATTGAAACAAAAAGTCAATTGCATAGGAACAATGAGAAGATCCACAAAGAGAGTGGATCACGTCTCTAGTTAACTCTTTTGACGACATAATTTAGCAGTTATGCATGTGGTTAAGGCCGATGTGCGTTAAATACCTGAAAATAAACGCTCTGGATAGTTAGAGAATGAACAAAAAATTCAAGGAGTGCTGTAACCTCACGCAACAGTCCTGTGCTAGAGCGTTGCGTGACCGGAAACTCTAATTGAACTTGTTAGGTCCATTTTGACAACATGTTTTCTTTGTTCAGTTCTCACACGTTATGTTATTTTTGCCAAGTTTATTGTTTCAAATGTTTTGTTTCGTTTCCATTGTTCTATGATATCATGTGGCTGCAAGTGGAAAATGAACGTCAATCATCGAAAAGGTCTGGAACAATTCGAAAAAAAAAGAAGAGAGGTTGTAACTTTTCGAATGTACCATATCTCAGACCATAGTTAGTTTGCTAACTGTGCTCAGACGACCGCCAGCGATTGCAAGCAACTATCGGTTCTAATTCAAGATTTAGCCATAGTTATGGTTTAGCTTATGAAACGGTGTGGAATCAGAGGAATCACCTATAAACTTTGATCTTTCCCAGATATTAAACAACGCTCTCCAAGAAAACTGAGCAATCTGAAAACTGAGCTGGTTGACCTAGGAGGTTGCTTGACACAGCTGTATTGGAGCCATGCCATCACAAAGCTAAATAAATAAAGTTTATTAACATATCAACTTGCAAACAATAAGGTTTGAAAATCTTGATATTTACAGTATTAGGATTGTGGTAAGATATCATTTATTTACAGTTGTAACAATTATAATGATAAAAAATGTGACCAAATTATATTATATATACGATTAAAATGTAGTAATGTCGAAGACAAGTTACTCCGTTTATCGTAATCTTATTCTCATCTGCGAAGAATAATGGCTCAATAGATTACATATGCCATTGGTTTACATGTTTCGGCCACTCTAGCGTTTAATTTCCCGCATTTTCCTTCCGGCCAAAACATCGAATCGGTCGTTCATTCCCACCCTAGCTTGGAATTCAATTTCTTACCTTTACATTATGGATGGTAAAATCGGTAAACACAAACGAGTCACCATAAGCTTTTTTGTCCAGTTTATCTGCGCTTGTGCCATAAGCTACAACCGTGTCTGGTTTCTCGTAAGGCGACGGGGTTACGTAATTTATAATTCTCTGGCTTGGAACACCTGTGTAGGCGATGTGAATCTGCTCTGGGTCGTTTTGATACCCTCTTCCATAAGTGAAGCAAAGAGAGACAAAGATGAGTGTTATAAACAACGGAGCCTCCATGTCGAATTCTTATGTCACGAGAAGAGGAATTCCCCCAAATTAATAAAGCCGGTTACCTTGGTCGCATTACATTACTGCACACGTGGTAACGTGCTCAGTACATTTCAAGAGGAACCAATCACTGCCGCGCCTTTGATCATGCCATATCGTATCCACTAATCATTTTCTTTGATATCCATATCATATCACCTGACATATCACTTGCTGTTGTTTTCTCGTGTTACAACGATACCAAAAAAAAAAAGAACAATGGACCGAAATAACAACCAACATCACCAAATGGGCCCAGATGTAACCTAAAGTGTGTCCATTTGGCCTTTGCACAAGCGAAAATATTAAAAAAACAACAAAATATAGAGCACGATGTTAAACGACATATTCTTGCAGACGGAATGTATATACGGCAAACTCATTTCACTGACCCATTTGTTTATGTCTTGACGTCTTCCTATTTCATTTTATGTTTTGTTTTTGTTTAAGCTGTTCAGCTAGCTTATTTCAATATCTCTTGGGCTTATTTTTAAAACTTTTTTTAGTTACGCAGCAGTCGAATTCAGATCTCTAATCAGAATTGAGGATTGGGTAAGTTCGTATTTTTCTGCCTTTCACAGAGATCATTTCCCGTGCATTTGCCAAAGTGCTAACTTTTTGGGCAATATTGATAATAGTGATGACAAAGATGGCTATCTATTTTCGAGAAAGTTACACTGTATCTATTTCCTATTAAGTATTTGCGTAAGGAAACGGACAACTTCAAGTGATAGGCTGTCACGCTGCTCTTGATAACACACTTGAAATCATGCGGCGTCTTTCGGACGATAAACAGCTGCTGACGAAAAAAAAAAACTACAATAACAAAAATAGTTCTTTCGTGTTGAGTGAAGTTTGTGTGAACTACGTTGTAACTCATTTACAATCTATTAGGATGTTTTGACCAATCCGTTTGAGCCGAGTTCATTTTAATTGGCGTTATGAATATGAAGCAAACGATCTATTAAAGATCGTAAGTTGGGTTGTGGCTACACGTGCGCTGCTAAGGGTGTCGATCACGAGCACAATGTAGTGGTTCTAAAAACAGGACGTGTATTAGGTGGAAAGATATCGATGTCTCAGAGAAGGATCATGAAAACAGTAAACGCACTGGAGAAAAAAACCTGTTTCATCAGGAAAATATTGCTTATCAAAAAAGAAAAAACATTGAGCCTTCATTGTATGTCTGCGGTATTGTCCATTGCACATGACGGACGTTTTACAATCGTTACAAACGTCATGACAGTACTCCTTTATGAAAAGTAACGCAGTCTTAAACACAGAAACTATTGCATCACTCGACGCAATAGAGCAGTTTTGAAATGACTGTCGAGAATAATTACGCGATTGTGATTACTAGACTAAGTGATTGCCTTAAAAATGTTCACGTTTGTTTTAGATAAGAAATAAATAAAACTAAACAAAACTAAAATCAATGGCACCTTGAACGGCTCGAGCGTGACTCACTTTCCACAACATTTATTTCATCGAAAAGAAGACACGTTTCAGTATTGTCGATTTTGACAATTTTGAAGATAAAAATTACAGTAGAGGCTGAGAAAATTGGCCTCGATTATTTTGAGAATAGAAATCGACTGATGAGCAATGTGAAGGAAGGGCTTAGCTAGGAAAGACCCTTCTTGGCAAGTTCACTAACCAATGTCACTAACCTAATTTTGAATATTCATCCTTCTACATCAATGTAAAAAAATACTTTGAACGAGAGAGTAGATACATTTGATGACATTTTGGATAAATGTTTAGCTAGTTTTAGAATCCATCAACGAAAATTAGGCAATTTTGTAATTTTTGGCTATTTGAACTTTGGCCCAAAATCATCCATTTTCGACCAATGAAAGGGCGGCAAATAAAGACTATTTTTCTCACTTTTCAAAAATCAGTCATTTCTGTGATGTGTTCATTTTTCAAGCCATTTTTCCATCGATAAAATCGGCCAAGATAGTTGTCTAGAGATATAAATTAGTTCTGGTTGCAAATGGCCTAATTTCTCACCTCCAAAATCAGCCATTTGGGATCATTTACCCATATTGAACCATTAGCAAACTTGGCCATTCTTTCCACTTTTCATCATCGTACGTGTCAATGTCATATTGTGAGTGTGAAGTTTTTTTTTTTTGAGGGCGGGTGGTGGTCGTTTTTTACATGGATATACACGCTATGTTTTGCATAGTACAATTCTAAGATGGTTGTAGGGTAGAGAATTTCAAATTAGGCCCATAATCGGAAAGAGATTTCCTTTTCACGATTAGTACTCGGGCACTTGCTCATACGTAAACAAACACTAGATTAGCATAAAGTCAAGAAATTAAGCGCGTGACGTGGCGCCAGAGCGTCGTACCTAACGATGTTCCCCAAGATTTCGGCCCGGTGATCGCTTTTGGAACCAAGTTTCAGATACCTGTCGCCAGGCGGTGAGGGAGAGAAATGTCGGCCTCTAGACCATACGTGACAGATCCCTTTCATCCGCTCAGTTTAATTTGAGTTAAGAAGCTATTTCTATAGATATACTAAACTGTGTTTAGTATATATATATTTCATCCATGTCGTAAGTACCTGACTGCCTTGATGCAGTGAATATTGGACAATTGCGCATGCGCTCTTGCAGAAACCCTCACCTCAATATTCAAGCGGGTTTTGCCCTCCATACGGTACGTACTCCTGTGCATGACACAAAGGACATTGTAATTGCGCGGGCTTGTTTGCTGAACACACAAAATCGGCCATTTTCTGGAACCGTACGTTTTTGTTTAGTATCTTTCTTCTTTGTTTTGTTGTTGTATTGCTTTCCTTTTTTTAATGTTTGTGTGCTGCAATATTGTCTGTACACTTATATTTGCAAAGAAGCTGAAGACCGTTTAGACCCGCTTGTTTTGACCTTGTGGTCCGGTTGAGCAATAGTGATAAAATCGGAAGGTTGTGGGGTCCAAGGTCAGAGTTTTTCTCTGCCCTGTGATAAATGCTGGGAAGTATGACATTCCAGTTTACCCTCCAATAAGCACCTAGTCAGGTTCCAACTCCCTTGGGCAGCAAACTCAGGTAACATTACAAAAATAAGTCTTGGTCAAATGATTTCGCTCATTTCTTTTTCACAAGTTTATTTGCGTTTCGTTTTGTTTTGTTTTGTTTTGTTTTTTTGCTTTTGCGTGGAACAAATATAAGATGGTTCTAGAGTCGTTGGATACAAATTAGGCCACCATCTGACAGCTCCTTTCCAAGTTACTGACCCTTAAAATTCACAGCTACTCGGCTAAAGTTACAGGCCCATAAATCAGTCATTTTGAACCATGTTTCCCTACCACAGCCTATATTCCGAAATGGATCATTTTCGCCACTATTCAAAAGCTTGTTTTTCCGTTATATGAGGTCTTTCTCTAATTTAATTTTCGTATCGTAAATATTTTAAATACAAATTAGGAAATCATCCGACTGATTTTTCTTCCAGCTAGGCCTAATAAGTTTCATCCTTAAGAAAGGCTGGCTGGATGGATGTAAAGTTCATCAATTAGCCACATTTTTATAGGAAAATGTATGTAAGTAATCCCGATAGCCATCCAGCCAGCATTACTTAATTATTTAGTTCTAGGATTATTTTCTGTCACTCAAAGTTAAGAAGAAATGCTAAGTTAAAGAAAATGGACATAAAAAAAACTCTCCTCGCGAACTAACATTCTTCACGCACATGCATCACCGTTTTAAAATCGAGATCAAGGCATCCTTAAAAGTATCCTTAGTATAATTTCTCTTAACCTTCTTTTTCCCTCATTCTAGAGGACGACTAGACGAAGTTCACTTACAAAGAGTGTCTCACGTCCATTTATCTTCGTCTTTCAAAACATACTTCGCTCCGCAATAAAGATTAGAAAAATGCAACGATTCAGATTTTAATCAACAAATGTTCCCAGTTCTAATGTCGTCTTCATACTCTTGAATGATATCATTAATGAGTTGCTTGATATTGTCTTCCTGGTAAACCTGCATGGGTCTATCTCTCCTGCCATGATTTTCTTGCACAATCCACAGATGGTCTCGGAATACTGAGCGACTTTTGGAGTGAATGTTCTCCCATTTCCAATGCAAGTGAGTTCTATTTATTGCTTGAAGATGACCGTAACTGAAAGAAAGACAGGAGATAGCCAAGTCATGAATATTGAAAACATCGCTCCATTTCAAAACTTTTCTATCCGATGAGGATGGAAAAGTACCATTTTCGCGCTTCTGTTTAAGCGCGAAAATGGTACAGAGCGCACCAACTAGCTGCAAAGTCGTGTCCAGACTATCGTGAACCTGCGACCACGTCACTTCTGCAATAAACACTCCGATGCCAGAATCCCGATGATATGTGATAGTTTGGAAATGCGTTACTCCGCATCAAAATGGAATGAGGAGGAAATAAATGAGGAAAGTGAATTTCCATCATGATACTTGCTTTAAGGCGTTGCTGCGATAACCATCACGCATTCTCACGAAAGAACTGCCAGAATCGTAATAACGAAGGACTTACCCGTAATTCTTAAGGTATTTTGCCACCATTTGCGTAGGTGCTGTACTGTGAGAAAGTTTTTCCTCTCCACCAGCGGACCCAGCCACTATGGTCGTCATATAAGCAGGGTTTACGTATTTATGTTTTCTCTTCTCATGCTGCACCTTGCCTCTGTATGCTGGAATCAACGAAAGAAAAAGGGAAAGAGATAATATCCTATGTTTCTTTTCTTAATGGTTAAATTCCTGGCGTCTAATGTTCTGAGAAAAACGTTTCATTCCATGTGAATTCAGAGGAATGCTTGGCCGAAAAGCCACCCCGATCTTGGTCGCCCCGCGTCCATCTTCAATAAGCGAAGATGTAAAATTAAAAATTCAAAAATTCTGAGCTGCTAAATGCATTTGAAAACCGATACTTTTGGCCAATCCTAGTATCCAATTCTTCAATAATGAACTCGGAAATCGTGAGTTTAGCACAAGCTATCGTAACTTCAGTCGAAAAGAACTTTGAACTGACAGCTCTCCGATCAAATAGCCGTTGTTAGAGTTATCAGCGGTTTTGACACATAAGTCCATTAAATTGACTCAGAAGTCTCGTCTACGTACAAGAAGGTGCAAACGAAAAAAAATTGCCTCCAGACTCAACTGTAGTAGCAGCTATTGGGATGCATTTTGTAGATCAAGAGGTCTAGACTACGGAAACCCACAGCGGACCTACAGGTTGTCGACTTGTCATGATGTTGAGCTATTTAATGTCGAATTGCTGAGATGTCAGGTTCCTTTGTTTAGTTATCAGAATGTCGGGCTAATTTCTTGTCGAAATGTTGGATATCGAATAGAACATTCGTTGTTTTTGGTGCATATGCGAAAAACCTTGACTAGATTGTTGAGGAACAAAAATGAAGCCCTGGATCTTGAGGTACTCAGAAGCGCGGTGCAGCCGCGGTTAGCGGAACCAGTAGGTCTTAACAGGATCCTATCATCGCGTTCCACGAGCGCTCAAACGCAAACGAAGTTTAACGCATCTTTTTTCATTGGAAACGCCGCTTCGAGACCACTTTCCTTCAGGACCACTTGGGCGACCACGCCCAAGTCGCTCGAAGCATGGTTAGCGCCAACCATCGTTAAATACCATAGAAATGTATAGGTTTCGATACCTCTTGACCAATGGTTAGCGCTAACCAAACCTCGAGCAACTGGCACCAGGCTGTTTGGTAACTTACTTGGGTAAAGCCGCTGGTAGTTGTGTCTATGGCCGCATATATGTAAGTCCACGCCATATTTATGCAGAAGTGGACCAAAATGCGAGAAGCGTGTCTTCTCCATGAAAAAGCCCTTATGGGCCAAAGAAACAATCCACGGAGTCTTGGCCCTCTGTTTGTTGGCCTTTGAATAAAGCAAAATGATAATAAGAAATTCCACGGCATTTCTGTTGTGGAGCCAGAACTGCATTGCGAATGAGGGCTGGTGAAAGTTACGGTCTAAAGTGAATGATGGGTATAAGTTTGTCATGTGGTCATCACTGTCAGTCTCTTCATCGCTTCTTTTTTTTTCTGTTTTTGTTCACTCCTTTCAGTTACTGGATACTATTTAGACCCTGAAGAGTTTGTACCAATGCATTTTTTCGCGACTGAATTATTCTCGCTTTTTCCCACAGCTCTTTTATTCTCAGTTTTTCGTATTCCAGTGGGAATGTTACGGTACCTCGCTTTTTATTAATTGGCCAATAATGTGGCTGAAATTATGAATCAAGTTGTTAACTTGAATGCCTCTTCAGGGATAATGAGACCTGACCAAAACACAGCCAATGGATTGCATTTGTTTGATGGTAACTGATACTAAAAAAAGCGAAGGCTAGTCAAACAGTGAAAGGAAGATATATTGTTGTTTTATCCAATAGTTCAAAAGACACTGCCTTTCTTCATCAGGGCAGTGATTTACTGCTGACCAGATCATTTACCAGGACCCAGTGCCTCTCAGTTTCTTGTTACAGCCTCGGTCCTTGAAAACAAATTTGAATACAAATGGAGGGCGTATGGTATACTTGGGCTCCTTGTGCGTGTAAGTCAAGCCTCTTCCGGCTACGGCCGTAATTAACTTATTATATTATTACAACTCTATTATAACCGGGTTCAGAGATTTGACCTTCCCATGAAATCTTTCCACTGAAAGAAAAAGATTAAATTTACAACGAGGGAGAGTCTTCTTTTAAATCTCTTTGTGACAAGGTCTTTTTCATAGGAGTAATAACACACACGCAATACCTTGATTAAATCAGCTTCGAGCCAGTTCAGCTGTCTTTGAATTTGACCCTAACGCAACAAAAGCACAATTCACAGATTAAAAGGTGATCTTTTTGTCTGTACTATCAAGGCCTGTCCCGTTCTTGAGGCACAAATGTAAACGCGAGCCAAGACGTAAGCCTAAAAGCCACTATGCCAACGCTGCTACCCAAATATGTTTACGTTCCATTCATCCCGATCGTTGTTGATCTTCCAGACATAAATTTCTAGCACAAGATTGCAGCTTCCAACCTCTTTTTGCACATTTGAGTTTCACGAGATTTTCCAACCCAGAACTGAAACAAAACCGGATTTGGTAAAGTTTACCTTATCGGGGTAGAAGGAGTACACTTCTGTGTCAAAACACACGAAATGAATGAGACCAATGTCCATACTCCACCTGTCAAGAAGAAAGTCTCAGAATAAACCAGCGATCCAAAGGAACTGCTGAAGTAAATCAGCCGTAAAAAAACTCTCTATCTAGTCCTTTTTTAGAGCGCTTTTTTTCTTTCGAAAATCCACTTGTTTTAGGCTATTAATAAGAGGAAAATGACGTCAGTTTCATACATGACGGAGCAATCGAGAGAATGATTTCACGACCAGGTTAATGTACAGTGACATCACAACCTCACGTTACCACAGCCACACACTTTACACACAGCCATTTTAGCTAACATTGCATTGTTGTTTTCCAGGAGCTATCCCTGTGCAAAGTTGATGTAGACTTCAATCAATTTTTAACTCATTCCCCACCCTTGCCCGGTCGGAGACCAAATTATTCTCGGTGCGGAGATTTAATTCATCGATTAATGTCTCAGTAAAGGTCGAAAAAATCCTATTGCTTCCAACGAGGTGTTGAATTTATAGCCTTCTGAGAAGTACTTTGAATGCTCTACTACAATGTTAATAGGAGACTGGTGGCAGTAAAAGTATTGATCGGTTCTTGTAACAATTGTCCCGTTCTTCTGCAGTGACTGTTCCAACATCAACCCTGGAATTATACTTTCTACGTTTTTTCTTATTTTGTTGAGGAGACTCTACAACTCGGAGTCAGACATAGTTTGACTCCATAACTACTTTGGTTTGAAACGAATGCAACTTTAACTTACGATTTAAGACTCAACGTTTCGGCACTGCAGTCAAGTGTCTTTATCGCCTATTACACTGTTCTTTTATACAGTCAATAATTTAGTAGCGTCCAATTCTTTTTAGTAAGACACTAATAAGTAGTGGATAAAATATGAGTGGAAGATCTATATGGGCGTTTACAATGGCTCGCCTTCCGGGTTCACCATTGTAACGCCCATTCAGATAGGACGCAAGTATTTTATCGTACTTGTGAAATGAAACAATAGGAGAGATCTGAATGCTGAATAGGGGTCTGTATCAAAAGTTAATACAACTGATTAATAATTCATCAACCCCAGTTGATCTGTACTGGGGTTTACAGAGATTCACATGTGACTGAAATACTACCCATTGATTGGTCATAACTCTTACGAATTATTACTGAATTTTACAAATCATTCAAGCGAATCGTGTAACAGTTTCAGATCAGTCCTGATGAAGACACCAGAAAGGAGAGACGAAATGTTTAGTCTTGAATCGCAACTTTTTAAGTTACACTTAAGTGCAGCGTCAAACTTTGTTTGGTAGTCCACCTTGTGAACTGTAAACTAGGTACTTTAAACAAACAACATCAACGATAGGATAAGGGGCGGAAGGCTGCCTTTTCGTTGACGGTTACCTTAAAGAGCGATGCATCATACAACGTGTAAACTAAATTACCAAAGACTGGTTTGACTTCCGCTGGTTTGACCAACACCAAGCTCAATGTTAGAGAAACGATTGAGATACTGGGTGAAGTTGTCCTTATTCTGTGCAAAAAAAAAAACAAGAAGCAAAAACAAACAAAATAAGACAACAGCTTCGTTATCGTTTTATGGTGAAAATTGAACCTTTATCAACCTGTGCGGTACAAAATCCGGCGCCGTGTTTTATTTCCTCATCGACGCCGTACCGCAGTTTCTTGTCAAATTGACCCTTTCGTTGTACTTTGTTTGCTTATGACAAATTGTTATAATTCCTGTGGACAGTAACTTTGAGAACTTTGACGAATGATGTCACAATCATAAAAATGCATTAATTTGATCGATTTTCTCTTCCAAATAACGCACAAAAATCCGGAAAAGATACAGGATCCATTTTGTTTCTCAGGAAGATGATTTATACTGGTGGCCTTATTAGCACATCAACAAAACGACTACTTGCATGTCCAGGTTCGATTCCAAACTGACTATAATATAATTATTGTGGGTTCATATTGTTGGTTTTCGGCTAAGATGATGGTATTTTTTCAGAGGTCTGCCGCAGGTTTTTACTTTTCACTAAACTATAATTTGATTTAAAGTTATTTCTAGCCTTCTAAATGTGATTATGTTCCCTAACAGTTTCCTCGTTTGCAGGGAACCCACGTAGTCCTTTGATCAGACTTTTCTAGTAGTCTTTTCTCACCTCGTGATTTCCCGGCAGAACCATGTAGGGCACTTGCGAAGCTATTGGCTGAATAGCATTCATAAAACTGAAAAGAAGGATCCATATATTATTGCTATTTTTATTATTATACGCTACATCATATTGAAGTCAACATCATCATTGCGATGTTGACGAGACATTAGGGAGCTTTAGCATCAATGACAGCATAGTTAGTAGAGGGGTCCCCTCTACTAACTATGATGACAGGAACTTCAACGACAACGCCACAAATTAAGAATTTGCTTGGTCGAGCGAGTGAAAATAAGCGTGCTACACGTGCGGCACGCGCACTTATG
>BLFN01000010.1:569751-577251 GCA_014634225.1 Acropora yongei | reverse complement strand
GAGCACAAGGACGATCACGAACGTATGAGAGAGATTTCAAGCGATTTCATTTGTCAGCAAAGAACAAGACCGTGAAAAACGGATTCCCAAATATGAGCTTGGATGTTCTCAAAATATGAAAACAAGTCCGCTGAAAGGGGCATTCTGTCCTAAGTTTGCCACAATGATTTCGTGAAATAACTTTGTTGGAGTATTACTATCATAGAGCAAAATGAGCAACTGATATCGACGACGATAAGTTACTCCGCCTATCTTCGCATGGCGTCTTCCTCCAAGGAAGTAGAACAATATCATAAATGCAGAAATAGTTCATACTTACAGTATTGCTTAGGCGTGCAATATAGAGATAATACACTTTAGATTTCTCAATTTTGCTCTCGCCCCACTGATTTGCAATGCGATTATTTATTATTATTATTTTTCTTGTTTAATAACGTTTGAAGACTTACCGGCACGCCACCGTAAGTCCAGTTGCACGAGTCAGAAGGACAACTAGTTATAAGCCAGGCGTGCTAAACCGAAAGAAATGGATATTTTTTTGCGAAGGGGATGACAGAATGAATAAAGAAAAGTTTGTCTCTATGTTTTGTAAGGTTTGTGTAACGTCTGAGTACAAACAGGACGTTGATGTGAAGGAAAGGAAAGGAATTAGGCCCGTTTCAAACGTCGCCTTGTGAGTTGCTGTGTCGAACTCAATTAAGCGGGTTCCCAGGACTTAAACACAGCAGTAGTACGACGTTTGAAACTACGTCGTGCTACTGTCGTGTGGCACTGCATAGGTTGCACGGCAGTACTTCAGCATTCAATTAAGAGAATAAAATTCGATGACTGAAACCAAGTCGTGCCATAGTTTAGCCAGCTAAGCACTGAATAGCACGTTGGGACCTTCATTCCAGAGCTTTTGTTGGATACGTTTTAACCAGGTGTAGGGTTTGATTGCGGCGTTCACCAAGGCCTCAACTTTAAAGTCATTATGCCTGAAAAATGCGCTTTAACTATCCTGGAATTAAATTGGAACCAGCGCTTAAGACAAGACAAAATTAAACATTCGTCATCATATGCTCACGTCGTCCACACAACTGCAAAAAAGGTAATTTCACGTCATGGAAAGAACGAGAACGTCTTCAAAATGTCAAAAGATGAAAAATGCACGCGCAAAGCGTGCAAAAACACTGTTTTTCATTGTCAAATATGCAAATTTGTGGGGGTTTTGTCGCCGTCGTCGTGCTCCTAGTTTAGGGCCACGTGAAGAACACATTGTTTTTGCATACCAAATGTAGAAACCACAGTTCCTCTCGGTCGTGCAATTTCCGTTCGACAACTGCCATTCGCCGTTCTTTCCGACAACGTTTTTTGAAATAGGTGTATATAGTGAGCCGCCGTGGTTCTTTTTCAGTAGAGACGTCCTCCGCAAGGCCAGTGAAGGCTTTGTTTTTCAAAATCTATTCTAGTCTTTCAACTCAAATTTAAATTTACTCCTTTATAATCAAAGTTAAAAGCAGGTATTACGTCTGCGTCCTTCCGCAGTTGTATATATAAAAACAAAAAATGACTCATGATAATTATATATCCTTATCATTCCTGAAGAAGGCTGGTTTAGCCAGACGAAATATGGTATTTATATATTCCATGTTGTGTCAGTTTCTGCTCAAAGAATTGTGCTTTTTTCGTTCTAGTGCAAGCTAAGTGTTAAATTACCTTCACGTTATGGATGGTAAATTTATGCCCAGGACCGGGAAACACAAACGAGACGCCATAAGCCTTCTTGTCCAGTTTATCTGCGCTTGTTCCATAAACTGCAACCGTGTCTGGTTTCTCGTAAGGCGACGGGGTTACGTAATTTATAATTCTCTCGCTTGGAAATCCCGTGAAAGCGATGTGAATCTGTTCTGGGTTGTTATTATGCGCTCTTGCATGAGTGAGGCTAAGAGAGAGAAAGAAGAATGTTACAGGGAAAGGAGCCTCCATTCACGAAATAGTTGTTCCACTCTCTCGGGTTGGATGCCTCTCCAAGGCCACAATACGTGTGATAGTCACGAGAAGGGAAATTCACGCACTAAAAGTTGCTTTCAATTGAGTTACATTGCAGTGCACTTGATTATTTTAGGAACGTTTCAAGAGCAACCAATCATTTCCGTTCCTTTGATCATGCCATATTGTACTACTTTTTCAACTACCATGTCATGCCACCCACTTCTCATCATGTTGGGGAGTTCAAGGAGGGTAGTCGTTGACGACAGAGGGAACTTTATTATGCGGGTTCGATGGGTTCAGTAACTAAACTGAAATTAAATTGGTTTTGAAGAAAAGAAGAAAAAAATAAATAAAACTGAAGCGAATAGGTCGTCCCTACAACTTCAAAACAAGTGAAATGTACAAAATCATTTCTTAAATATGCAAATTTATGAAATTCTCGTTGCCGTTGCCGCTGTCGTGTTAAGCTGTTAGTTGCTTAATTAAGCTCGCTAATACTTCATCCTCACGCAATGCCAGTAGTTGCTAGCTCGCGTTACAGAGCCATTATATTTGCATAGAAGCAAAGCAAACATTGAGAGAGTGGGCAGTGCATTGAAATAAAGTCATGGCACTGACTGGTGTCGTTCAGGTCAGAAACAGTGCTGGATTGCGTATCTGTGGTAAGTCAACTTCAATTTTTCAATGTTCAAAAGTGAATTTTGCAGCATGCGAAGATCTACTGATGCTATTTTATCAAACAATTTAGCTGCACGGGAAAAGTTGTCGTGGTCTGTAAATTCCTGCGTTCTCATTTTGGGAGCTAGTTGTTCTGTTACACCGATTCCGTAGTCAACGTCGTTCGTTGCGGGAATGGCGGCTGTAATTGGTCTCTTTTTGGCACATTTTCAATTAGAAGAGCCTTGGCTAAAATTCGATATGTGGATAATTGAAGTTACTTACTTACTCAATCACTATAACTATAGTTACTTAACTAGGTACTTGCGGTAGATTAAGGCCACAAACATGCGGAAACAGCTGCTCAAACTTTCACGCGGCTTCAGACGTAATTTCATGATGCAGCCAGTTCTTGGATGTGTGCTCAACGAATAATACGCTTTAGTGATCGTTCAAATTTTATTTTATTAATGTTATCGGTTACAAAAATCCTAATATTTTGTCTCTTTAGCAGGCATTTATCCTTTCAAAATAAGTATTTAACAACCTCAAAGGCGGCTTACAGAATAAAAAAAAATCGATAAGTAGTTTCGTAAATATCAAGGGTCGGATATGATCAACCAGATATCAAGAATTACGTCAACAACAAAAAAAAACTAAAGAAGATTTGAGGTTCCGCCAAAACTTTTAGGACTTGTCGCCACTTCTTAATTTCTAATACATTTTTAGCTTCTAGTAATGGAAAAAATATCTTGCAATGAAATTTTCATATTATGTTCACATCCGTCTAAAAGCCAACAATTCCCACTTCAAGGATTCCGGAATCACTTGTAGATCACTCCATTTTTCACTACGTAATTCCCCCCATTAATCATTTATCAAAGTTTATTTTTTATTATCATTGTTATTAACACAAAGCAAATCGGAACTCCTTGCTTGTCTCTACTGATGTTCATAAATCCAGTCAACGAAATTTTTAAATGAGTTAAAGATAGCAAACAGAATGAAGGAAACGAGTAAAGGTTGTACGTAACAAAGACGTGAAATAGCCTCTCTATTTGAGCGGTAATTTTGGGCAGTTTTTAAGCAACCTGTTCAAATAAAGACATTCGCCGATACATGTACACGAGAATGGTAGAAATTTCTTTTATAAAAATGACAAAAAAAAACCATTAGGCAATCCAATTAGTATGAAATAAGAAATAAGCAGAATCCTGGCTGCAAAATATATTGTTCATTTAGTAAGCAAGGAAAAGGGTGTTTGGCACGTAACCAAAAACCGTCGCGAGTAATTGATTTACATTTTTGCAAAGCACTTGTGGGCTTTTGTTCCCTGGCAACACCACAAGTGCTACTTCAAAGGACCTCTTGGGTTTCCACATTTAGTGTCCACAATACATACCACGCGATAAAATCCTTGACTGAATCGAAAGAGTTTGAAATTTCATCTTCTGTTTGTCCGTATCAATTATCAAAAGCAACTTGAACAAAATATTATGATGAGAATATCTCATGGTCTGTTTTGGGAAAACAAAACATGTATACTGAAGAGTTCTATTTTGGAGCAGGATTTGTAGTTTTCTGATATAGAGCTTTCAGTTTCAACTGTTATTGAAACACCACACTGAAAATAGTTACCACTCGGCTGCGAAAAAGAAAGATTTTATACTTAGAGATACATCAAAAAAGACGGAAGGACATGTACTGTATACCTGCCGTTCTTTTCAATTAGGACGTCCAGTTGATAAAAGAGTAGAAGAGTTGGAGCTCAATAAATCACGCAAAAATGCGTGTGCATTAAATTTCCTCGCAAACATCAGCGGAAGAAAAGCCGCAATACAGCGAAGAAAAAAATGTTTTTATATAACCTATTTATTTACCAGTGCAACCATGAGCGCAGTTTCCCCACAAACACCTCTCGTCCCGTAAAATATGCAATATATTTTCAACTATAGAATAAGAGATTCATCCATTGCAACTAGATTTTGTTGTTTCGGCTTCTTTGCCTTATCTCTCCGTTACTGAAGGGCACAAGCTATGATATATGTATAGTCTAATACTGTCTAGCAGCTTGAGTTACATTAGATTACCTTTTTGTGGCTTGTACGTCTTGCTTTCGCAATACAGGCTTAATGCTCCTGCATACTATTAAATTTCAACGAAACTGTTCCCTGGAGAATCATCAAGCAGTTGGTATTGCAAAATAAAATGTAGAGAGAAAAAGTCAGTACAATTATGCTCAGGAAACTTTTACCAGATTCATTAATGGAATAAACTAAACACTCCTTTTGTTTAGTCAATCATATGGAACAACAGACTTGAAGAAATAGAGCAGTATTATTACTCAGAGGTAGATATGAACAGGGTTTTCCAGAAAGTTTAAACAATTGAAAGTTTTCGTTAAAAAACAACAACAACATCAAAAAGCAACTCTCTTGTTTTTTGTGCAAATCTAGAAGAAACGTGTGAAAAAGTAGAGAGAGAGAACTAAAAGGCAGACGTTGCTATGGTTCCCAAAACTTGAGCCTGCGATCGCCTGGGATGCAAATTTTCTACGTCGTCCCCAGGGTTCTGTGGGATTTCAATATGGCGACCGGTCTAGGAGAACGACGGAGGACAGGTGAGTTTATCAAACAATCGCATTTATTCCACTTTTATTTCAATCTAACTTTTGAATAAATAGATGTCACGATGATGATGAAATAAGAAAACTCTAATTTTACTTGCCAGTGGGTCGAAATAGATATAATTTGAACAATAAATAGCTAAACAAAATTGCAGTCGCTAAGCAATGCTGCTGTTTATATAATTTTCACTAAAATTTATTTTTTTTATTAGGGAGCGCTTACTTTACTATTTATAGCTTGAGCATATTTCAGTAGTATGGAAAGAGTTATAAATCGAAGTAATAGTGAATATGCAATCATTTCTGTCTGACGTACAGCAGTTTATATGAAAGTCATCTCAGTGTCATTTCGATCGTGGCAATCTCATCAAACGCGCGTGTCAGCTGCATTCTTCGAGTTTATCGTCAGTCGCGTTTTCAGACTCGAGGTTGCGGTAGATAAATGCGAACTCCCTCCTCTCACAAACTTTTCGTTCCTACCAAAACGCCTTCTCTTGTTATGACAAAAAATCTGTCGGATTGATTTTCGGAAGTCAGGCTTGAGAAAGGAATAAACAATTGGATTGATTAGAGAGCCGAGCGCGACCGTGAAGAGAGATGCAATGCGAAGACTCTGCGGGATTAGGTCTTTACGACCGATTTCGTAAACGATAGTTATGTAGTGAATCGGCAACCAGCTCAACACAAACATAAGAGCCACTATGATGAAAACCTGCGCGAGCTTTGCTTCTGAAGAAATACTGCTCTTTCGTTGCATTGTGTTCCGAACCGAGGCTGTAATTTCGCGTTCTCGTTGCAAACTACGCCTCACTTGCTGAAATATTTTGATGTATCCAACGAAAATGAGCGTGTACGGCAACAAGACGCAAAAAGTGAGTTCAGCGAGAACGAAAATTTTGTGCTCGAGTTTTGTGGTATCAGTTCCCCAGAGAAGTGGAATGAGTGAGATGGCAACAGCGGCCAGCCAGCTTGAACATATCATTCTTGCAAAGTTTTTTCTCATAAAGCTCTCGTATTGCAAAGCTTTCAAAACGGCGATGCAACGATCGAAAGTCACACAAGCCACATTGAAGACTCCAGACAGAAGAGTGATGGACACCACGTAACCTAAGGCACGAGAGGAATCTGGCAAGAACAGCGAGGCTGGAAGAAGAAGACTTCCAATCAGCATGTCACTGAAAGCTAGAGATACGACAAAACCGTTTGTGTATGTCCTCATGCTTTTGCGTAGAGAAACTAGAACGCAAATTGTGAAGTTTGTAGCGACGATAAGACCGGAGAACAAAATGCATAGCACTCTAAGCACAGTGCTTTCGTCCATGTTTGGGACATATTGGTTAGCCAGCTTGAAAACACGTAAAATACACCTGTTTCAGCGAAGTATAGTTGCAGGCTAAAGCTTAGCATTTAAAAGCATAGCCGATAGAGCCACTCAGCGAGCTTAAGTCCCTTGAAATCGTCAATAACTGATGTATAATGTTTCGTGTAATGTCCCGTGTTTTCCTCATTTGGTTGCTTTAGATTACATTCTAATAAAGAAAATGTTCCCCTAGCCAAGAATTAGTGTTCAACCAACCGTTAGGAATTGTCCACAAAACCTCAGTGAAGTAACATAAGGAATACAGTGGAACTCTCCCTCAGGCTCTACTAGTCTTTAAGGTTATTTGAAAACACAAACGCCTTCTGAAAATTTCCACACGCCTTTAGACTACCGACTGGGTGGAAATTTGACAAACTTCTAACATGTTTCCGATTCGAAGACTATTTCCATCATGTGCAAACATGATGGGCGTGTGAAAAGTTTAAATTCTATGAAAGATTTGCCAGAAATGGGTGATTTTCTGCCCATTTGTCAACACAATGGTATACAAGAAGATTGTAAATTAAAGTAATTCTATATGAAGTTGATATGAATAAGAAAATCCAGCGGCGGCTGTTTTCAATGAGGTTTCTACCAAACTTCATTGTTTTGACTCTGCATTGAAATTGGAACAAACAGAATCTTTTCAGAGTCCTTAAATTGTCGTCCATCGAGTTGGGACTTGAAAATGATCGAACAATTTTTCAAGAATAAGAAATGAAAAATGGGAATTTGATAGTCCAACCAACGTATGATTACTCGACATTTTGTGTTTGAAAATGATGTTGCGAAAGAAATTGTCACCTTTCAAGATGTAACACAAAAGAGAATCAACAAGAGCAAAACGAACAACTGTTTTCCTTTCTTCGTTATTTTAAAAGAT
>BLFN01000010.1:544751-549751 GCA_014634225.1 Acropora yongei | reverse complement strand
AAATGTTATCCACTTAATGTATGGTCCTAAGGGAAACAGTTAGTTTTGTTTTCCTGAGAGTCCTGCATGTTTCCAGAGAGGAAGTCGAGGGAAACATTAGGACTCGAGGGAAAACATTAGGACTCGAGGGAAAACAAGGGACCATACATCAAGTGCTTTGTTTTATATTTAGACTTTCCCTTAAACAATCATATAGCAATAACAAAAAAGACGGCACAATGTTTTTATTCACAATCATCAATCCTGCTGAATGAGCAAGTCTTAACTCACAAAATTAATGTTTCAAAATACATGAAAAAGTAATAGCTAATAGAATGATATAATGCTTTTATAATCTCAATAAGGAATAAAAACTCATTTGGAATTATAGAAATTGATGGTAACATATTTGTTCCAGAAAATGCTCCTGCGTTAAAGTTTACAGTCTCCTGGCCTCTTTGCTATGAGATGCGAAATTCAAAAGTCAAACTGATGTGAGCATGTGCTGAAGATCACGTCATTTTTAATTTAGTCGCTCTGATCACGTGCGGCGTGCGAACAACAACTGCTCAATAATTGTATCCCGATTGGGATACGTACATTTGAATCTGATCAGGGGCACGTGACCTAGAATCAACCAATCACAATGCTTGTTTTGCTGAGTGAAAGTCTAGGTATAAAACAAATATGTTTATTTTGTCAAATTATTATAATGATATTATTATTATCAACTGAACGATGGATGTAAGAAAATTATAGTTTTATACTTCCATCATTCAGTTCATTAAATCAGAATTACATGTGAAGGGGTTTCAATGAAATTTATGGAGCCAGAAGCATGTACATATGTTCATTTAAATCACCCAGTACAAGCACCAAGAATGAACCGCGCTCTTTATGAGTCCTTCAATGTTATTTTGGTAATTGGCACATGTTAAGTTACTTCATGGGTGTTGGAATGAAGTAATCATTTTCATTCTAAATTCTTTTAAATTCGATGAGAGATGAGAGTGGGCAAATGCATTCCTACGCTTGAGGAAATGCAATGCATGGGAGGGCAATCTCTTCTGGTAATAAGCTGTCAGTTAGCTGTTGGCTGATGAACAACCATGATAATAATAATAATAGTAATTTTCATTTGCCATCTTGAGGTCCGCATTGGTTTCCTTGCAAGGCTCGCGTTCTAGTAGGAGAACTACTCTAAATATACAGGAGACTGATCTAGAACTAGAAGTCTCGGTCGCATGTAGATAACCTATCCTTCTGTAAATAGCGTTGTCCTTCTGCAATTTTGACACTGACTTTAGGCAAAAAGTAGTTTAACATTTTTATTATTTTTAATTATAATTTTTATCTCTTTTATGTTACTAGTTTCATAATTTGTAAATATTGCAAAAATAGCTTAGCAGTTTAAGCACTTCTTAATTTCTACTTGTAAGATTTAAGTTTGTACTGTTTTTAATTGTGAAAAATATCGTAATTTTGGTCTAAGAGTGGCAATAATGATTATTATTTTTGCCACTCTTAGACCAAAATGTTGACTAACAGTGTACGTACAGAGCAAGGGCTTCCCTATTAAATTTTTCCAGCCTCTCTTTCATAAGAAAAAAATAATCATACCCTTTTTTCAATTTTAAAGTGGAAAGGAATAAATTTTTGAAAAACACAAAACATACAAAACATACCTTTTGATTGACTTTTGTTCTGAATGTAGGTACACATATGGACAACCAGTGAAAGGAAAAGTCTTTGTCAGTTTTGCTGTGAAATTGAGTCGATGGGCTCGTGAACGTCAAACAACAGTGGTAGATGAGGTAATCCTTAGACTCGATGAAAGAGAAAATGAATTTTAGGATTCAAATTTTAGCTTTCACGTTGTCAGTTTTACGAAAGCTGGCCTGTTATAATTTATTTCAATGTATGGTTGTCTTCATTGTATGGCAAGCTTCAACAATACTGCATGTACGCACATACAATGTAGATGGGTCATAATAACATTAAAAAAAATAGTTATAGCCATAGTTACATAAGGCCATTTCTACCACTTTCTGTCTTCATTTCTTTCTTTCATTCTTTCTTTCTTTTATTCTTTCATAGATCAATGGCTGCAAGGACATTTCTGTCAAGCCACGCTTGTTAGGACTTTCAAGACAACATGGGCGAAGAACAGGAGGCACAGGATTTGACCTGCGGGCCAAATTGGTCATTAAAGCGACTGTGAGAGAGACAGCCACAAATGTCTCACTAAATGCCACTGATGCTGAAACAGAGGTTGTTAGTACTACAACCAAACTGCAGTTTCTGGCCACAACCCTCAAAAGCTTTAAACGAGGCATGCCGTTCACTGGGCAGGTAAAACTTGTTATAGCTAATTCCAAATGAGTAATTTGTTCTCTTGAAGAGAAACAGAGGAAACTGGCATGCTTAATGTACGTTAATGAGGTACTTTTTACTTTTGTTGTTGAAAGGGAATGTGAACTCAATAAACAAAGGGTATTTATTAGCCTTCCTCTTTTCAGTAATCAAATGGATTGTCTATAAATATCAACACTAGAAAGAACTTTTAATAATGACAAGTCAGGGTTAGGACGGAGGGTCATGTCTTTAATATCTTTAAACACTATGCCTTTCATCATTTTATAACCAGAAAATGTTGACTTAGTGTAGGGCACTTAGTACCGTTTATCAGAACTGGCTGACTGAATCAGAAATTCAGCAGATGTAACACCAAGGTGCTGCTGAAATATTAGAGAGCTGTGTGCTTTATGGTCACACGCACTGATGGCTCAGACTGCGCCTGGATGGTGCAGTTGGTTGAGCATTGGGCTGTCATGCGAAAGGTTGTGAGTTCAACTTCGGCTGGATCATCACTCAGGGTCTCAAAATTACTGAGGAGAAAGTGCGGCCTTTGCAATGGCATCCGCATACGGTTAAGTCTTCTCAGAAAAACGACTAAAAACCATCTCACAAATACCTTCCATGTTTATAAGTTCAATGTGGGACATTAAAGAACCCACACACCATTCAAGATGAGTAGGGCATGAAGTTCCTGGTGTTTTGGCCGTCCTTGTCATTTTCTCGCAAACTGTGGCCTGCCTGGCGTGATGTTTCCAAAAAGGCTCATGGTGTATGGGGCCATGCATGCAAAAAAAAACAGCCACAAGTCAAAAGAATTTTGTCAAGTGCTAGATTATGTAAAATCATGGCCAGAGACAGTCCTTTATCTGACAGGACTGGCATGTTCCATTAACAAATTTTTAAACAATGGGAGGTCTGGTGAGACAGTTCCGACAAACAGTAAGGTCTAAACTAAGGCATTCTTTTTATTTTGTTCCTTGCTGTTTTATCAGCTGCTAGCCACTTTAATTGATGGAACTCCATTGAAAGGAGTGCCAATTGAGATCACTGTCAAGGCTCGAACTTCAGAGGATTGTAACTGGGAACACTGGCAGTGGTCATGGGTTCCTGCGTGCAAACAGGTGTTTCAAGAAACCTATATTGTTCCTGCAGATGGGATTGTGAATTTTGTGGTTCCTGGGTCAAGCATTTCTCAACAGACCAGATCTTTGAAAATTAAGGTTTGTTCACAATAAATAAATATAATTCGCAAAACCAATGCAAGATAAATTACTTTATTTTGTGGTTATAGTTAAAATGACTCTCAATTTCCTTTGCATTCCACGGTCCACAGTCTAGGCTTAGGTTTGAGTTTAAAATTTTTCATTCAGGTTTTAAAAGTGTCTTAGTATAATGCAATTCCAGTTTGTGGTCTACAATATTATTTACATAACAATAATCAATAAAATTAAAATGTAGGAGGTTGTACACGCAATACTATAATGTACTACAGGTTTCTTAATTGTCATACAGATGCAGAACAATGCCATGTATTAAACCTCTAGTTAAACTATCCCAGTGAAAAAAAGTAGTACTACAGGATTCAACTTTGTGAAGTTACATTCACCTTTCGATCACAACCTTTTGAAGCCTGTAGCACTCAGGATGGCGGGGCTAAAGAACAGGTCACAGGTCACAGGTCATTGTTTTACCAGTACAGAAAGTATCCAAAACATTCATAAAAGCTAACCTTAGGCCTAATTAGGCCCAAACAGAAGTTTTGAGGCCTAAGGTTAGCTTTTATGAATGTTTAGGATACTTTCTGTATTGTAAAACAACCTGTGACCTGTACTTTAGCCCCGCCGCACTCAGGATGATGGCTAGCAGAACAAAGGAGAATGGTCGATTGATATTTAATTTCATTTCTGTCATTTGCATTGTTTGCTTTATTGGTCCTGCAAATACGAGGTCAGTAATAGTACTGTAATTTATAAGCACCACGTGTGGTCACACCTGTTTGTTGTTGATTGTAAGAGCCAGAGCAGGAATTAACTCTCTGTTCCAATGATCACTGCTGTTAGGTTCATTGATATTTTAGCTTCACTTTCTGCTTGTTATTTGTAGGCTTCATACCGCAAGTCTTCAGCAAATTTCCTTGTTGACAAAGCTTGGTCCTCCCCAAGTAATAGCTTTGTTGAGATGGTAAAGCTTACTTCTCCTCAAGTGGTAAGAATGGAATTTTGTTGATGGCAATAAATCCTGGCTCAGCTGTGGCACTAGTCAACAGTTTGCTTGAGGTAGCATTTCAGGGTTCATCACCATTTTTTTCTTCTTTACCATGACTTAATAACTTTGATGCATGTTTCAAACTGGTACTAACTTACTCTCACTGTGGAAGTATTACTATGTTAAGATCATAGCAATTTGTGGAGGATAAAAAATGAAATATTTGCTTTTCAGGTTGGATCGACCGCTAAAGTGATGTTTACTTTCACTGCCAACAAGGAAACAGAAAACATTACTTTCCATTACCAGGTACAAGACAGGAAAATGTATGGCAATTTGGTGTTATTGTCATTCATCTTGTGCACGTGTGTCCAGAAATTCTCATTATGTAGAATATGCATAATTGAGCAAAACATTACAAGGGTTTACTGTATATTAATTCTAAGCATAAACTATAC
>BLFN01000010.1:450594-453094 GCA_014634225.1 Acropora yongei | reverse complement strand
GACAGTTATCGCGAGATCTTACGCCAACCATGCTCCAAGCAACTGTGTCCGTCATCACTGGTTCACTGTCACACAACTACGTCGATGGAGATTTCGGAAATTTTTGCTTGATAACTAGGGAAAATTTGTTCCCCATTTTCCCTGAGCAATGATGGAAAAAAAAGCATATCTCCCAACTCCGCATAAACAACCAGAGTTAACATTTGCCATAATCTTTCAGATCATTGCATCAAAGGGAAAGTACATTGAAAATTTGTGCTGGCTATGATAAACTAAAGAAGAGTCAATTTAATCAACTGTAACACACGTAAACAATAATCAGAATTCAAACCAAACACATGCGATAGTGCCTTAGCGCGGGAAACCAGTTGCAACTACTGTTCACTTAAACCAACGCCAGCGTTTCAACGGCCATGTTTAGAAGAATGAATCAATACGGCCGCTGGTCAAGTGAACTGTTAATTTATCCTCTGACCTGTTGCGCCGGCGTTCTTCTCTGCTGTAAGATGAGTCACGATCACTCCCTGACTCGGCGGAATGGTGTCCTCGGTGATGATGACGACATCTGGGAATGAAAAACTAAAACTTAGCAACCAATGACAAATGACCACTCGGTATTATAGAGAAGTGTCCTTTCTCTTTTTCCCCGATCAAATCACACATGCAACAATAACATGGTAACTGCAAGAGAGACCTGGGGTATTTGTACAAATTTCCTAAATTTTGCCGACAATTCACAAAAGAAAAAAAACTATAAGATCAAAGGATCAGTGCTTTCCTCACCTTCGTCGTCTTCTTCTGCCTGTGTCATCATCGGAAGAGTAAGCTTTGCGACCTCTGAAAGAAAAAAAGTAGGATCATGTTGTTCACACAATGGCTTTTAACAGCATGACCTAGGTAGCTGCTATATAAGGGCAAAGTACCACTGAGATTTACATTATCAAGTTCCTCTGAATTGATCGTGTCGTAAGAAGCTCACACGTGGCAACAAACAAACAGCACTGCTTCCTGTTCAGGCCCTGAATTGTTCAGGCCTTTTTTTCCCTACAGCTCAAATAGCATTGCATAACTGTTAAGATCATCAATGTCGAAGTTCCGCAGTTCACATGAATGAAACTTCACTGACGTATCAATAATTACATGACATACACCACTCCTGTTACCTTCTTCTAGGTGTGTCTGTTTCACTGCCGCTGCTAGGTGCTGATCGGCGATGCGGTCTAAGAATGGAAGAGGCACAACAGTTACATTGCATTTGTGCAATGACCAAAGAAATAAAAGGAATCTGAACCCATAAAACCAAATGCTTATCGCCTTTCAGCTTCATCTGGCAGCTTAGTTAATCTTCAGCACAGATCGCTTTGACCTTGCAACATTGTAAGCTTTCTGGAATATTCCAGAATGACTATGGATTTAAGGTTTGCAACTATTGTTACCTTGGAAACTTTGGGGATCTCTTGACTCTACCAGAGCCTGTGCTTTTCATGGAATGAGGAGAGTCTGGGGCTGGCGTGTACAAGCCGCTGTTGAGCAATGAAGAAAACATGAATATTAAAGCAAGTTCTCCTGACTTTTGTCACAAATCTCATTGATGGTAGGTTTACTAGTCGTTGAAACAAAGGGTTGTTTTATTATGTGGCCAAGAAATAAGAATTAAGAAACTTAATTCTAACGGTCTTGTATACTGGCAGAAAAGGGTGAATTTTTGAAATCCAGACAGCTTCATGTTAGGCAAACATCAATGTTCCAAAGAATATTGTTTCATGGATTACGAATTATTATCAGTGAAGATGTAGTCATTTCTGTCAAGTCCCCAAAAGGTCAATCTAAAAAACGAAATTGCTTTTCACTTGCAGCTGCTTTTCCTTTTATTTGAAACCCCACTCCAGTGGAGAAGAAGAGGTTTTTAACTTCTGAGAAGCCGACAAAATATAAACCCAGTTGAGCAAAACAACGTTGCAACCCCTTGAAATAATTTTTTTCACCGATTTGACACCAAGAAAAAACAAACTTTCCACCATCCTTGATTTATAAGAAGGGTTGTGGATAAGAGACCGCACGAGCCATTGTTTCCAAGTTTTGTTGAATAGGATTGTGGAGCAAAAAATAAATTAAATTGCCAGTTATTTTGAGTGTTACAGTGTATAAACGTACCCCTGCATTTGAGCAGATTGTTCCCATGGCAACGCTGGGCCCGGATTGTCACTGCCATCCACTGCGGTGTTCGCGCCATTTCTGGAACTTGGGTCACCGTCCGTCTTGGTTCTGAATTAAGCATCAAGACACAATTTCAAAAAACACAGAGCAATAACAATTATATCCAATGAATTAGAAATCATGTTGGCGCTCTCTGAGACAACAACAAGGTTTTCCTTTTATTTTCTTCTGCAACACAAGTTCGCGATTTTGCTTTTACCTTTTACCGAGTTATTAATATGACACGTTAGCCTGACATATCAAATCAGCTGAAGAACGAGAAGATTTAATAATTACACCTAAT
>BLFN01000010.1:440594-443094 GCA_014634225.1 Acropora yongei | reverse complement strand
TTCTGACACATAACCCTGAGTGTGTTCCTTGGGATCATACTCTCCGAGCTCAGCTGCAAATTGAAAAGAATTCATGGGATAAGATCAGATAATATTACTATTATTATGTATTTTTAAAAGAATGGTTATTAAAACATAATGTCAGAAGGGATAGTATGTTAAAGACCATTTCAGCTAGTTGATATAGTATGCAGCCCGGGAAGTTGTCGATACAACAGGTTGTTAGAAAATCTTTCTCTACAATTACATCAAGTTAAGACACATGATTATTGAAAGTGCTGGTCCAGCAGAGGTTTTTGATTGAAAGAATTCGATGTGGGCAAATAACCCAGATCTGCCCAAGACTAAAACTAACTATACAAGTTGATGCATCCAAATTTCAAATGTCACCGAAAGAGTTGATCCTCCACCACTTTCACTGAAACCCTAGTACTTAGGCTAACATCAGGTATAATTTTAATCTTAATGCAACATTTCATCAAAATAAAGCATGCATTTAATTATTTTCAATCCTTTTGGAACTTCCATCCATCACGTTTCAACAATTGTGTCTAGCATTGACTGCAGTCATATAACCATGCAAGAGTCATGTCCAGAAATGCACTCAATTAGATGCAATCAATAAGCGTCAAAAAGCATCCCCTCCCCTTTTTTTCATAGACTTCACCATCAGTTCTGGCAAGAAATGCGGGAAATTAAAAGGCCATGAAGTGTTCTCCAAACTCTTCTCCTCAAGGGGACATAAACAGCAACCCTAATCCTAACCCAAAAGACAACCCAAACACAATGCAATGGTGGTGGAACTGACGAAAGCAAAGAAGACAAATTCAAGTCAGAACAATACAGTATTGACTCACATTGAATGCTGTATGAAGAGAGTTCAGCAAGGACATTTGTCGCACAAGGTAACCTGAATCACAACAACACCCACAAACTCAACATTAAATTTTTCAAAACTTTGGAGTCAATCAGGACAGTGTTATCCATGTAGTTAAAAGGGCAATTAACTGAGTTGCACAAAGCTAGGGAACTATAAGTGAAGAGCATGATAATATCAAAAATGGAAAATCAAGTAACGTTAATTATTATCAAATGAAATAATAATAATTAATGTAAGTACAAGAAGAATTTTTACAAAATGTAGAGGGCTGGAGCCTGCATCTTTTTTCTGTTCCTAAAGCTATTTTCTTTCTTGTGACGAAACTACAAAGGTACTTAAAGATAACATCAACCACTGGTGCATTCTGCATTCTGACAAGCATGAACTAGAAAGATAATCTCCATGAATATAATTGCCTTGATTCAAAGAGCCTCAGTTTCCCAATATTAAATAAACTATGAATTGAAAATTATATGAATAATGGAATACAATACAGTGTTACTGATATCTTTTTAAGGAACAGTGCTATGCTAACAGTGAGTGTCCCATCTGAGACAATCTTTAGTGGATGTGTATAAACCATGAGCTGTTTGTCTTTTTTTTATTTTGTGCATAAATTTACAGAGATGAGAAATAATAATAGGCTCTGACTCCAGCTTCTCTGGACTCTCTGAGTATTAGTCAATTTGTAACTGACTGTTAACTGCTCAAAACTGACTGTAAGTATGTCTGCAGCTGCCTCTTATCTGTTACCCTGAGGAAAAAAATTATTGAGACTGGAATCCTTTCATTTTATCACTCCCTTGCCTTGACGATAAACTAACCTTCCTTGGTATATGTCTTTCTTAACTTGTAAGAAGAACAAATATCTGAAAAGCCAAATACATTGATTAAAAAATATTCCTATATATATGTAAACACATCCATACATACATACTGATACAATATAGCAAAAGAATTCTTTGAAAAGAAAGACAGCAAATCTTGTAGACCCCAGGTAAATATTACCACTTGCAAACTTGCATGTTGGATAGAATCAGTTACATCCAAAAATGATGTGAAAATGTGAATAGCCTCAGAGCTCATAGCAACAAATAGACCCCTTGGCAACAGATGAGCTCTAGCTGGAACTGGTGGCTAGGTGGTGCTAGTGAAGAAAACCAGAACTTTGGTGGCAAGCTGCAGCCAACAGCCACAACCACCTGACAGTGTCACACTGAACAACTCAAGTGGAGTTTTGCAGCCTGAAGACCATAATCCCCATACTGGGACTACTTGGTGGACCACCCTCCTGGCCAATACAAAAGGGATGGGGAGAGGAGGAAAGACAGATTGATAGATCAAATTGGGATAAACTTCACTAAGCCACATCTGAACAAATCCATAACGACACATGAGTTGGTGAGTGAGTCAAGCGTCATCATGTGCCACAAATTGCTGAGAGAGGCCCTGCCAGGGGGGTCCCAGGTCACTTGTCCGAATTTTAAAATGTCTCATGTCGGCGTTTTGTCAAGGGTTCACGTCGCTGTCGGAAATTGATTGACATACATTTGTAATACATTTTGCTAATTTTCAGTCGCTGTCAGCATTTCTTAATAGAATGGCTGTCGTTTGTTGCTA
>BLFN01000010.1:398094-403094 GCA_014634225.1 Acropora yongei | reverse complement strand
CAACCCAAGTCACAGCCAGTACGTGCTGGTGGAAACATCATTTTGAGATGCAAGGCCAAAGGTTACCCAAAACCACAATACCAGTGGTACAAAGACGGTGAATTAATACAAGATGGAATAGATATGGAGCTCACCATTGATCATGCTAAGATGGAAGACAGTGGAAAGTATAAATGCATAGTGTCAAATCAAACTGATACAGTAAAAAGTAATCCTGTGGAGGTACAAGTGCTTCCTTTTGGTGAGTACAACTGACAATGAAAGAGCTTTTGGAATCTAAAGATGTCATCGTAATGATGTTCTGGCGCTTTTTTGAGGGAAATTGTAAACTGAACTTAAAGAAAACTTAATGGTTGCACTTTAGCAATCATGTATAATAATTACATAGATATCTCATATATTTTTTGAAGAAAGGTTTTGTTTACAACTGTAATTTTCTATAAAATTTGTGTCAGAAATTAATGCACATTAATTTGTGGGCTTAGGCTGAAGATAAAGACAATGCAATTTTCTTTAAAATTTGGGTGAAGACAATTACAAAGCAATAATGTGGGAAAAGAAATTATGCGTCATTAGCCCAGGCTTCTAATAATTCACGAGCTACAAAGCAACACAAATAATGTTTGAGAAACTTTATTGAGCTGTTGATTATGAAATGTAACAAGTGAACTCAGCACTACAAAAAGTATTTAATGTTGGAGTCATCACATGCATTATCATGGAGGCTACTCTGTGTTCAAAAACTTGGCTACAGTATGTATTTTTATGTTGGAAATAACACAAAGTCACAAGGATGATGTTGTCAATTGCTTAATATCATGTACAATAAAGAGTGACAGTAAACTCTGGCAAGATCACAGGGCAAGCTGCGAAAATTCATGTAGAAATATAATAATGAATGAAAACTTAACCGTTGATCCTGAATGTGAATTCAGCAAGAAAATCCAACTGAACTACTTTGTCCAAAGACAAAGCTCATGAAAGGTTGGTTTTCTAAGAAAAAAATTGATTTGACAGAGTAAGTCATGCAATCAGTTACTTGTAATCATTATTATTAGGTTTTTAAAGATAGTAAAATATTCTGATCTCTCCTTTGATTAAATCAGTATTCAATCAATTTAATGTATCAGTTTATGGAACTGAAGTGTGATTTGCTGTTTTCCTTAGCGCAAAATGGTTTGGATGCCCAACGTAGTCTTCCTCCACAAGGTAACGACATAATTATATCAACAACTTGAACTTGCAATCCTGGACATCTTAGGTATACTTAAGACGTAGTTTTACATACTAGGTTATCTACGAGATAGTAATGATGCAGCACATTTTTGTTGATAGTGATATATTTTACGCAATTAATGATTCATTTACCTGCGCACTTCCAAGACAGGTAGATCGAGTCAAATCATGGGGTGTTGCCAAAACTAAGATTTAAGAGCACCCCTCCCACCTCAAATATTATTCTGTCCGAGCACTGGATTGGTTTACTTGGTTCACTGGAATCCATGTGGAAAACGAGGATGGCTCAACGGTGTGACATCCTCTGGTAAGAAGTGGTACATGAAATATGCACTCTGGTTAAAAAATGCATTCTGGTAAAAAGTGATGAATTTGAGAATTTGCGCCCACTTCTACATAATATATCCTGATTATGTTGCTGCTTACTCACTATGCTCGATGCACAGCAATAAGTAGAGCAGAAAGGTTAAGAGATATTTTTAATGTTACTTTATTTTGCCATGATTGTGCGCCTTGAGCACCAGTCAATCTTAGTATTATCATATGCAGTAGATGTGGACTGACATCCTAAGTTTTGTAATTGTCTGACCTTGCTTTTCTGGTCTTACTTTTATCAGCCAAACATCCACCAGTTATCATTCAGCAGCCACAATCCTGTTACGTTCCAGTGGGTCATCCATTTAGCCTTAGTTGTGAAGTAGTGGAATCACCAGTGGCTTACCAGTGGTACAAAGATGGCTTTCTGCTTCTGAGAGAAACTGGGCCAGTCTTGGCATTCGAGCCATTTTATTACAGACATGAAGGCAACTACACCTGTCGAGTAGAGAACAGTGCGGGTGATGCTCTTAGCAATGTTGCTACTCTCGAAGGTGTGCATAATTTACACGAAGTACTTGGATATGTTGTGGTTTAAATTTAGTTTTGGTGGAAAATTTTTAAAACTGGTTCAGTTTTTTTTATGTGTATTATTACCATAATCTGGAACAATGGCAAATAAAATTGAAACCAATTAAAAAACATTTAAACCAAGAATAACTGTAAACCACAACAGATATAAAAGGTGTAAGGTGTTTGTTAAAATAACTCCAAAACTTACCTTTAACTCACTTACCTGTTAGTCATGTAGACCACTTTAATAAATGCTGGTGTATTTGATATTCGTTTGTATTTATGTCGCATAGATCTACTGGCCTCCCTTTGGGTTAAATATGCTTTTGAATTTTGCTTGTGACAACTATAAAGTTAGAAGACATGCTAGCATTAAAACACTAAATTTGATCACCATTATGAAAGATGTCATTGTCACAGAGAACTTGGGAATTTGATGCCATAGAGAAAAAAGAATGCCTTAGACAGTAAAGAATGTCCTGGTATTTAGAAAAACAAGTGTTGATGTTGTTGTTGTTGTTTTCATGTTTTTTGTTAGCTTTGCTTCCCAATGGGTATGGACCTCTCGATGTCCATTCAGGTATGTCAGAACTTTTGGATAAATATTCTTCCACAATTTGGAGGGTAGTCCAATAGATATACAAATGGATACAGTCCATTAGAGCAGTTTACAGTCTGTGTGAACCATAAATTAAGCATTTGGTTAGTACCAGGTATATAGGTGGTGAAAATTGCATCTCATTAGTGGAACTTTACAATTCCCCCACTCACCTTGAGACCAGCAAAACATGGTTTCAATCTGTACGGAGTTAATGCATCTCATTCGTGGGACTCAGAACTTTACGACTTCCCCACTTATCTTCAGGCTAGTGATACATGTCGACAATCCATAGAGTCTACACAAATCATAAAATGGGTGTTTGGTCTGTGTACAAAATGAAAAATAAATCTTTATATTAGTGGGACTTAGAACTTAACAAGTGCCGCACTCATCTTGAGGCCAGTGAAACATGTTGACGATGTGTATGGTTTGTACTGACCATAAAATAGGTATTTGGTCCATATACAGAGTGAAAAATGTATAATCTCATTAGTGGGACTTAAAACTTTACAACTAATTCCCTCTGATCTCGAGGCCATTGTAACATGTTGATGATCCGAACTGTCTGTACGGACCATAAAATGTGCTTTCAGTCCATATAAATTATGGAGTGAAAAATATATTTATAATATTACTTTTCAAGTCCCCCACTGACCTTGAGGCCGGTGAAATGTGTTGACGATCTGTATAGTTCGACTGAAAATGCATGACATGTTGATGTCAGTGGTAGTTAGGGTCTCTTGGTAACCAAGTAACTTTTGTGATATTCAGAGGCTGCCATTGCTTGTGGGTTTAGTTCAGCATTTTGGGCATTTTTCAAGGATAATTTTCTTTTTTTTTTTCTATTAATGGCAGATGTGTTCGTGAAAATTGCAGGCTTACGATCAGTTGTTTTCAAAGATATCATAGTTAGGAGTCCAAGAAGGACAATAATAATTTATTGTTGTCTCCCATTGCTTCATCCCTTTGCCAAACTGAGAGCATATTAATACTTTTCTTAAAGGCGATGACCTGATGAAAGTGCCGTGCATGCAAATTTCTCACCTTTCATCTCTTTTTACACTTTGTTTTTGTGCAATTGTCTACTGTGTCAATGCTCACCTTTCCCAATTTTGTTTCATGATCTCCCATCTTCCTATTGGTTAGTGGTCATTTGTTGCCCATTATACTGCAACCATTGTTGGTCGTTTTACTCATTTCATGGCTTTTTAAATTCATTTTACTGCTAGTGTCTTATTAATATTAATAATAATACTAGTGAATTATGGCAAATCATTTTCGAAAACTAGACCTTGAATTACAAACATGATACCAGTATGTTGTTAATTGGTCCTTCCTCCCTAACTAGGAGTGAAAGAAATGTTTTTTTCTTGGGTTAGTTCAAGTTGGCTGGGAATTCAAGTTGTGGTGTGGTCAAAATAGATTTTGCTTAATGGGTCGTTTAACATGCACAGCACCACATGTAGTCTCTTCGCAAGTTAACCTCTATCCATTTACCTTACATGTTTAGCAGTACGTGGCAGACCAGTCCATCTCAAACAAAAAGGTGAGAGCTAGATGCACTGTGAGTGATAGTATTACATGATAGAAGGCTCAAGTATTCAATTTCTTCAAAAATCAGATTTTGTAAATTTAATAAAGGATGCAGTTGACCACAAACAACGAGGCACTCAACACTGGAAAGGAACACTCATTTTAAAATAAAACCCAACTTCTTGAATATGATGTAATTATTACCATTAGTGATCAAAACAAGTACCAGAACTTCAAGAATTCCAAAGCACAAAAAATTTAGTTTTTCAATTTAAAGGTGAAAGCTTGCCTCTCAAGCATGGACAATAACAATTCAATTTGATCAATTAAGGTTGTGTTTATACTTTTTTCAAATTGCCTTTTTTTTTTTCAGTGAGAAGAACATTTTTCAGTAAGAAGAACATTTTGTTCATTTCAGCTGTTTTTTTTTTCTTTTACCATAATGAGTCTGATTTTCCCACAGCCACTGACAAGATTGCCCTGGTCATTGGCAACCGTGACTACGTGCATTTGCCATTGGATGAGAGCCCTCTGGTCCACACCTGCAGTGATGCAAAGATGCTGGCCTCAATTTTGCGCAAGCCTGAAATGGGTTTTAAAGTGATCTCCCTCATCAACTTGACCCGGGATGAAATGACGGAAGCTCTCAGGAAGTTTTACAGCCTCCTGGGTGAGGGAGTGTATGGCTTGTTATACTTTGCAGGTCATGGATTTGAACAAGGAGGTCAGAATTACCTAGTTC
>BLFN01000010.1:388094-390594 GCA_014634225.1 Acropora yongei | reverse complement strand
TTTTTTTTTTTTAGCTATTTAAGATATGTGCTGGTTAATGATTGGTTCATGCTTTATAGTGTGCATCTATTGAGTTACGGATGCATGTTGCAGATTGCTAAGCATGAAAGAAATGTAATAGTTGCACAAGGCAAGCTAGCTTCTTGGGTGCTTAGCAAACTCCCAAGTGCATTCACAACCCAATAGACGTGCCGCTAAAACCATGAACCAAAATAATTAATGTTTCATATCATTGACATTATTAATTATTTTTGTCAAATTTAAGTTTCTCCAAACCCATTCAAAGCTTACAGACACACATTTCAATGGCGTAATTGATGTAAGCAAATTGCTTGAATGAAATAATTGCGTGATTTTAATAATGCTAGCTCTGTTATAATACATGTTTGTCAGTGTTCAGTAATTAAGAAAATTTTAATGTTTTTCTCGTATCTCATAGTTTTAGTCTAGTAACAGAAGTTTGAGGGTATGTTAGGTCCAGCTTTTTAAAAAATGCCCAGAATTCAAGTCTACTAACCATGTAAAAGTCATCAAAATATAGTATTGTAAAGACATTACATATAGTAATTAATTTTAACAATATTGTTACATTTCTATTTGATGTAATCCTTTATTAAAGGTGGTATAAGTATAATAATATTATAATTTTTACTTTCACTTTTGACAACATAGATTTACACAATAAAGGCATAGTGTCTTGTGTAACCTCCTGTTTAAGTCTTTTTTGTTTCCTTCCACACATCTTACTCACCTGCTACTGTTATATTCTGTTTCCAACACTATAGCATTTATCAAACATAAATGTATCAGCTAGTGATTGCATCATATGCAAGAAAACTCTGGTGAGGTGCAAAGGTCTAAAAGAAAGTGTGCCGAAGTCTGTGGCAGTTGCATACCTGGCCCCAGTTTCTCAATGGTTGGATAGTGCTATTAGTCACCATCCATTGGCCATTAGTACTACCAAAGATTACTAAGCTTTCCAGCAACTGGGACCTGGAGTAACATAACATTTGACACACCATGCATACACAGATAAAGCATAAGTAATGTTAGGTAGAACTATAGATGAAAATAAATGGTCTTCTTCTGCTTGTGGCTACAGCCTTCTTTTCACAGGCATCTGATGACATAAAATTATAAGCATTTGTTAGCTTTGCATAACTTTTCTTTATGATGAGTGCTGAATTTGCAGTTCGGGTGAAATGTGAGGCCTAGAATGGTGATTTCATTAGTCTGTGGTATGCCTGAGATAGTATTGGAGTTGTGCAGATACCAAGATACGATTGGAGTTGTGCAGATACTTTTTTTTCAGGTTGCAGGAAGTGATTTGGAGGCCATTTTTGAATCAATACATCGATATTATTGATGGGAATCATGTACCTTTTGGGTCAAATTTCTGTAGTTCTAGTTTTACCTGTTTTTGTGGCAGTGCACTATGCCCTGATTTATACACCAAAACTTTTATCTTAATGCTAATTGGACTCACTAACCTTATTTTTGTGTGAAAATTATTTTAAATAATTTATTATTATTTGTGTTTTTGTGTGAAACAAATTGAAAATTGTCACCAGGTAACTCAAAAAGAAAATTGCTGCTGTAACTTACTTACCTTGATAAAACAATAATAATAAATAATTATTATTCTTTTATAGAAGCAACAGACCACATTTTCTATGGGTTTACCTGTAGAAAATGCTGTTTTTTTGCTCGAGTAATCATAAATTTGACAATGAAACACAGGCCTAATTTTCTTTTAAAGGATATCCTGGTTGGAAATCTTCTTTAGCAACCAGTTATAACTGCCCATCATTTTTGTGAAATTGAACTTGAATATACATGTCTGGAAGGATAGATGATATTAAAGAAACAAAAGTAATTATTTATTATCTTTGAAATATTTGCCCCCCTAAAAAAGGTTCAAAACCTTTGTTTTATTTACTCCAGGGGAAGGCAAAAATCATGTTCATGTTTTCGGGTGGAAAACTTAATGACAAAATTCTTCCCTCCATAGCATTTCTTTATTTAAATACTTACTAAAAATACTTTTTCCAAAAGAAAAATCAACAACAACAATGAAAATATAACTTTCTTGGCACTTGAGCCTTTGGTTATTGGCAGAATTAATATCTAATAAAATTGTTTAGATTTATTATATGACTGTAAAAGAATTTAAGCCATCTTCTCCCACCATTTACATTGATTTTGTATTGTTACCCACTGAAGTCCCTTGCAGAAGTAATACCAGCAGAATTTGCAATAAAAGGGAAATACCATTAATGAACGTTATAAACCATAAATTTGTGATAACGTTAAGAGAAATAGCCACGAAACAATGATCAAGTTAGTATTGAGTCCAGACTATTCTACCATTGCATGTTTTGTGTTGTTGTCTGTTTCCGTTCTGTTGCTAAATCAGCCCTCAAACGAAACAATTAGCAAAGAGTTTAAGGCCAAAACATTAAAGTAAAACATACAAAATGCATCATTGATTGATTGGGTC
>BLFN01000010.1:254162-259162 GCA_014634225.1 Acropora yongei | reverse complement strand
CATACTTCAGAAGAAGAGGTAAGTTAGCCATTTACTTGCATGATCATCTACCCTGCTTGTTTTCGAAGCGAAACAAAATTTACTGCCTGCCTAACAAATATATTCCATTTTGCCGTGCATCTGTTCGGTATTAGATCACAGATGACGTTAGAATGTGGTAAGAACAAAAAAGTGGCATAGGAGAGTAATACGAAATAACTGCTTACCCGTTTTTTTCCCCACGTTTAGCAAATAAAAGTGAAGAGTGCGTTAACTCGCGAAGACGAGGTAAGTTGAACAGTAATACTGGGTTTTTACCAGCGTTCGTCATAGAAATGTTTTTCTCTTTTTTTTCTTTCATTTAAAGAATACGCAAGTAAATTCATTGTTTCTGTAGCTGGAAGTTGACTTTTTTTCTGTTTAGAGCCGACGTATGTTCCTGCATTCACTCTACCAGCGGATGCTCACTGGACAAGTGTACATGTCATCACCAGACTCTGCGCTGGCCACATACTCCTGGACGGACATGTGCAATCTGGTTTCAGAACAGATATCCGCGCAACTCAGTGAGCTTAATAGAGCTAGCGAGAGGGTGAGTGCTTTTTTTTCTAAAATTTCTTAGTATCTTCTTGTAACAGCGAAGTGATTGACAGGCACGTGGTATATTTGGTCCACTGCTGCCCCCCTCGCTACCACTGAAGGGGTTTTGGGTCCCTGCAACTTATCAGTACAAGACCCAGTACTTCTCGACTATCACGGCGCAACAGACGAGAAAGAAGGCATGCAGCGTCTATTTCTGGCGCAACTTCACGATCACGAAGGATTCACTCGTGAGCATGAGTACACCAGGTTACCAAAGAAGTCAGTGTCATCGTGTGCGTGCCAGGAAATGGTCTTTCTCTTCCCAACGTTCTGCCATGTACAAAGCAAAAAAATCGGCCAGGATTTCTTTATATTGAAATACGGCAGAACGATTGTTTTACCACTGTGGGGCAAAAGTAGTCAAACTCCTAAACTTTCTTTTCAGATTCAGCACCTTGAGGGTGTTCTATCGAGCAAGGAAGAAGCACTCAGACATGCGCAAGAAGCCCACGAACAAACTGTGAATAAGGTAAAGAAAGTGAAAATGGGCTGCTGTGCCATAAGAGAGGAAAAAAAACGAAATTGGGGAGCATGACTACATTCAAGAGCTATAATCCTGACAAAATTAATCGGGGCATGCGCCTCATTTTCATCTAATTACCTGAAAGAAACTATGTTGCACTTTAAAGTGGGCTACTCATCTCACTCCTTTTCCCCTGATAAGGGGATCGCTTCCACCCCCCCCCCCCGACGTTCTTGTCTCGCCAGCTTTTGACTGTGAATGGTCCCAACTTGCGACAAGAGGGGAAAAAAAGCGGGAAACTCCTTACACACGCGTAAGACTCTGCGGACATGTGATGCAAGGGTAGACCCGAGCATTGCCTACGTCAACTTCAGTCAATATTCGTTTGAGGAGAAGGGGCAAAGGCACGTAGTGGTCAGTAAGGAGAGTCGTATACAGGAGCGTTCTGACCTAATTTGTATCTCTGAGATTGTAGATCAGATTCTATTCAAATGGAATATTGAAATTTAACCGTAAATCCTTTTGGCTTCTTTGCTTTGGTTTTATATTGATGTCGTTTTTCTCAGGGTTTACTGGGAGTTTCTACTGGGTATTTGGCGGTCAGTCGTTAGCAATCTTTTGATTGTAACGTTGCGTTTTCTTACCCAGCTTTCCGCTGCCATTAAAGATCGCGAGGTCTCGTGGCGAAGGCAGAAGAGCGAGTTAGAGGAGCACTATAATAACCTCATAAAGGATCTGCATACAAGAACTCAGGTTTGTAATGATCAACAGCCCGTGTAAGAGATGCTGCGTCGACGATAGAGCAGTTTTTAATATTGAATTGAAAGCTGTCAATAAGGGGGCAGCGTGGCCGAGTGGTTAGGGCGCCGGATTTGAAATCCGGAGATGCCGAGTTCGGTTCGCGCTCTGACCACTAGCTGAATTTGTTCGAGGTAGTTCCTCTCTCAACTCCTCGGCTGTGCCTGTACGTTACGTTTTCTTACGCAGAAGCTAACTGGTCTCCCTCTTGCCAGTCTTAAGGTTATTTCAGTTGTTTGTTTCATTGGCCTTGAAAAGCCCAGCGGGGGAGAGGTCAATTGAGTATAAATACATAACAAAGATAAATATAAAAAAAACACTTTATTTGAAGAGTAGGTTAATGATTGCTGATGTGGACCTACAATGCAAATATCATTACCAAAAGCAAATTGTTACTTCAATTTCTACGTACTTTACTAAGCTTGTGATAATTTGCATTTGATAATAGTGAAACGACGTGTTTTTATACCGCTTCTGCCTGTTTTAAAGTTAATTCATTGTTGTGATGTTTATAATCCTGTGTCTCGGTGTACACTTCATTTGGAGGGCAGCAAGTCTCTGTCTGGAGAGCCGATATTGCTGATTTCGATTTGAGGTTCCTTGCCCATGCGCAAACTACACGTCGGCTGATTCTTTTCTTCAAAGGCGTTATTGCATTCGTCACTAGTCATCACCACTTTCCTAAATTTCTGACACTGCGCTTAAGAGCACGATGATCACCATTCTCACACAGTTATCCAACCTTGTTCCCATGGTAGAACAGAGACCCTGCGAACGAGGTTACGAGACGTTCTTTTTAACGAGAGAATTGCAACTTCTATAGACAAGATGGGTTATGGTTTCGCTACCTTTCCTTGATTACCGCCTAAACTGCAGCGGGCTGACTGGCATACAATTTGTTTCATAGCCAAGTCTGTGTTTTTTAATGTTGTGAACAGAAAACGCAAACTTTAGCTGACGAAGCCTGGGAGAAAGCACAGGAAACAGGACAAGCTAAAGATTCCTTAGAAATGGAAAATGCTCGACTCCAACAATCACTGGAACAAAGCCAAAGAGGCGAATCGTCGTTACTCGCAGTTTGTGCACTTCTTGCGGGCGCTTTGTGGCCTGCGTTTGGACGAATAAGGGCTCTGTCTTCGCAGAGAAAGGTCTTATCCGAGTATGTTAGGACTTTGGAATCGCTTCGAGATCAAACGAACACTTTAAGCGAAATGTTAAGCAACGAAATGGAAGGAGAGAAACGAGCAAAGGAGGAACCGTCATCCCAGAGCTCGAGGAGGCTACTGAGGGACGGGCGGAATCCCGTGTTGGTGTTTCGCGTCGGCGTGATCGCCGTGATCGCCATTAACAGGTTGTGTAATTTAGGATCGTGTAGTTTGAAGTTGTTTGTCTCGTCTGAGTCTCCTGGAGAGTTCGGTGGGATGTCTGTGGTGTGCTGTGGGAGAAGGACAAAGGCGATGAGCTTCAAAGGTTAGGACTTAAGTTTTGTTCTATTTATTACTTAGAGTGAGTTTGAGTTGGATACCCGAAGCCACGTCGCCTTGCCAAGTGTTTTGCTTATAGATGCTTTTTTGGTCATAGTCATTTGCTAAAAATGTAGCTTTTTTTCTCAGGCAAAAACAAAGTCTATAGATCATGATTCCGAATATAAGTAAGAAACTCAAATTGCATGCTAAGCTGTTTTTAGTGAAAGTGCATTTTCCAATAATCTCAAATTAACGAATCAGAAGACTTAGCTCACTAAAAACTGGAACAGGAGGCATCTAGTTGGCTATGTTCTTAACTTGATGGGGTTCATCAGAAATCCCGGGGTACCAATTTACCAAAAAACGTCCCGAGCATTTATAGCCGAGCACAACTAATTGGGGAGACTGCAAATCAAATTAAACCAAATCAAGGGAAATGTTGGTTTTTGGGAAGCCGAAAAAAACCTGGGGAAAAACCTCCAAGAGTCGAATAGAGAACCAACAAACCCAACTCACATGATGAGTCCGGGAATCTAATCGAAGACACATCGGTCGAAGGCGAGGTCTTGTACCACATCGCAAACACTGTTCCCTCCCTACGCATATGTAAGAATAGCACTTCTGTTATGCAATTACTTTAAAAAGAAAAAGAAAGTCGTGCTTTGCTTTAACAGGTCTTGTCAGAAATCATAGGCAAGACTCGCTTTCTGGAGACACTTCGCGTCCCAGCGTCCGAGTGACGTCAGCACAGGCCTGGTTCACAAGTCTACAATTACAAAGTCACTTTACTGGTGCAGTGGTTGAATTGCAGTCAGCGCTGAGAAAAATGAGCGAAGCCTGGGATGGAGAGTCTCAACGTAGTGACAGAGGTTAGTGAACGTAAAGGGAAGAGAATGTACGCGGTGATTGTCGAGAATGCTCAAATCGCATGCGCAGGATGCATTTGACTGGATTTCAGACCACAAAGGAAACACTACGTTAAGGCTCTGATACGGTGGGAAAATTTTCATACATTTCTTGCTACGTTTAAGCCTCGTTTACACTAACAAGTTTTCTTTGACAAGTTTTGCTTGGTGGTGTAAATGGAAGAATATGACAAGTTTCTCCTCGACAAGTGTTCTTGTTAAAAAACTGGCGAGCTAGTTTTTGAACAAGGACACTTGTCAAGGAAAACTTGCTGGTGCAAAAGAGGCTTTGGTGACATCAACTTATGAAATCTGCCTTTGATGCCATGTGATCATCGAAAGCGAGGCAAATTACCTGAACCGTTACCCAGTGTCTTGTCTTCTATACCAACACTTGTGGCGCGAAATACGGACAATATTTAAAGGTAATGAAGTGTCCTCTTAAATGTACTCCTCAGAGAAGGAAAAACAGTAGACCCAATTAAACACAAGCTAAAAAGGAACCAATAAAAACGCTAATTAGAAAAGATGGATTAGTCTGAAATTGCATTTCGAGAACAGAGTGAGTTTCTTACTCGTGATTTGTTTTTATGCTTGCAGACGGATCTAGTAGAGCCGCCAGTCCATCGCCTGGAAATAATCTCATCGCTGCAGCTAGAAGTGCGTACGGCAAAATTATCTCCGGTCTTCAAGCGGAGTTTTCGGGCCGTGAATTGGGTCAAGAGGCATGGCACGAGCGATACTGTG
>BLFN01000010.1:217745-219703 GCA_014634225.1 Acropora yongei | reverse complement strand
CCCCCCCCCCCCCACATGCAATTAGCTTTTGGAGGGATAACTAGCGACGAGAGGTGAACGGGATGTAGGGGGCAAAATCTAGATTTCTGCAGTTAACCAGCCAAGAACGAACCGACGGGAAAGGCTAAACGACGACAGAAGGAAAACAATCATCTTTTACTGCGCTGTTAATTTTGTGTCGTTGATATCATGAATCTAAAAAAGATCGATAACAATCTACCACTGATAAAATAGACTTTCAACCCATTACCTATCATATTTTGTGCAATGCTTACACGAGGTACTACGGAATGTGGTTCTCCTCCAAAAAGGAAAAAAAAAACGATTTTAATTCACATAGCCATTACATTATGGGTGATAAAGATTCAATTATGCCACGAGACACCAACTTTGAGAAGTGTCTCGACAAGTACGTGCTCGTTGATTTATGAATCGGATGGGGTGTGATTTTCGAGTGGAAAAAGCTTCTTAAACAAATTGTATCAAAAGATTTGTTTGTTTGGCCGAGGTTTCTCGAGACTTTTTTGTAGTCAGGATACCCAGGCATTTCAGTTTTTGAGCCGGAACTGATCTATCTTGGCTATGATTTCAACAGGTCATCCCAATGAAATGTTACGTTTCCTATAGCCTCGTCTATTGTGATGGGGGGGCGTCGGTAGTGCAAAAAAAAAATTTTTGTGTTCCACTTTACTTTTGCATATTAAATCTCACGTTTAGTCTGTCTGCAAGATAAATAATCAGATAGAAAAAAATGCATATTAACACGACTATCAAATGTCTAAACAGCCTTCAAAAAAAACGTAGTAGCGATATTAATTTAAGAGCAAGGACATCACATCATAAGAACAAGGACATCACATCATACCAATTGTTCTTAATAAAACAAGATCGTGTGCTTGTAAATTAAAGTACTTGCTTCTTTGAACAGTGAATCTGGACTTTTTTTTTGTCGAACAGCTTTTCATAAACATTTCGGAAAAAAAGGGTCGGTCGGGCGATGGGAAACGAAATGTTATTGGGATGGCCATATCAACTAAAAAATATTTGTTGACGAAGCAAGTTCGTAAGCTTACAAAATAAGCTAAGCGTTTGTTAAAATGTTACAAATATCGGATTAGGCACCCCAATGAAACTGTAAGAAATCTCTCGATCACCGAAGATGAATATTGAAAGATTATCTATCCAGAAATAACAAGTTTATCTTTTCCTTGACTTTCTATCGTGGTACATTTGAACTCATCCGTTTCAACTTGATGACGAAGTTTATCCACAACTGTAGTCGGCGGTTTTTCGGCTTCGGCAAACACGGAAGCAAGCAGCAAAGGAAATGACAGCTGAAGACGTGACCGCGAGTGTAAAATACCGAAATCCTGTCTGTTGGAAATAAACAGGCCGACATTGTAGGAGGAAAGTCTTAGAATGCCGTCGATTCCGTAAGTTAGGACTTCGAACACTGGCGTTGTTTCACAAAACCATAAATAGAGTGTTGAGACACTTTCGTGGCACAACTAAGGAAAACCTCATCTTAGAATATATTTTATGTCACTGTAATAATTATTTTTGGTGTTCTCCACGTGTGTCCGCTTATGGCGACTAAACCATACACTAATTAACCAATTTCCACTCAGAAAACAATTTCTTGTTGTCAAGGAACCACATGATCAAACACAAACACGCTTTCTTGAGTTTCAAACACCTTTTAACGAAAAGGAAATGGTCAACAGCGAAAAATCTTTCTGGAGCGAGCAAGGACTGTGATCTATCAGCGCACAAAACCAGAGAGAGCGCCTCTTAATGTATTACAATGGAAAAAGCTGGAAATAGAGAACTCTTGCCAGCTTTCTGCTGTGTTATCGTTTTATTCTGGAATCAATTTGATCAATTTTTAAAACATTCGGACCGGCCATATCTATTTCCGTCTTCTCACCTAGTTTTCATTCGTCTACCGATTGTCTTTC
>BLFN01000009.1:629141-631641 GCA_014634225.1 Acropora yongei | reverse complement strand
ACCATTTGCGATTTTCACCAGTTCCAAGCCTTACTCAAATTTTGACGCGAGTCACGTGTCATTTAGCAGGCGTTGTGCAAATGGTGCACGCCAATCCAGATTGAAATTTTTCACTGGGGATTGTTGCCGACCATTTGTACAAACTTTCGACCAACCGGTTTTCCCATGTAAATGGTAAACAACCTACATGCCTGACCAACTGATCTATTTCAATCTTGTTGTGGTTTTATCCGTTTATTGGCCCTTCAAGCTGATCCATCGGCGCCGACCACAAGCTTACATGAGCCAATTTTGAAGAGGGAGGAAACCTCCATAACCGAAGAAAACCTTCTACTCGGCTGCGATCGACTGATTATGAAGTTCAGTCCATATGACTGTTGAATTGGTGAGCGCGATGGATCACCACGGCGCCTACTTGACTCGTGAAATTATGTACTAAAACTTTCAAATATCCAAATAATAATATCCACCCATGGCATAGTTGCTCCACCTCCTATTTAAACACACACAACCCACAACCCCTCTATTCGCTCTGACGATGGGTTAACGCTCAAAATGTCATCTTCGTAATCTAATCGGCAAGTGACGACGAAGGGCTAACGCTCAACATGTCATCTTCGTAATCTAATCGCCAAGTGACGACGAAGAACTAACGCTCAATATGTCATCTTCGTAATCTAATCGACAGGTGACGACGAAGGGCTAGCGCCAATATGTCATCTTCGTAATCTAATCGGCAAGTGACGACGAAAGGCTAACGCTCACAATGTCATCTTGGTAATCTAATCGAAAAGAGACGACGATGGGCTAACGCCTTAGTGTTGCACTTCTCCATCGATGAGTCACCGCAGTTTCGTTAGAAACTAACTTTTCACACGTTTCAAAATAGCTAGTTGAAGCACGTAGGGGTAGAGAAATGAAACAAAAATAAATGGGCTAAATGTTAGCAAAGAGAGCGGTAAGACGACTACAACGTTTTTCTTGATTACTGGTTTTGCTTATAAGTTATAAGCTTACCTTGCAAAGTCATTGGATCAATAAATTGTAAGTTTGTGCTGGTCTTCTTACAAATGACGATTTGGCTGTTGACGTAGACCAGAAAAAGTTCCCGTAAGTTTTAGAAAAGGAAAACGATAAAACAAACCGTAATTCTGACTGAAACCATAAGAATTCATTGTACACCAAACGGGCCATTTAAAATGACGGTGATGTCAAACAGAGTTTGCTGTTACATAGTTAACAAGTTGCTGTTCCTTTTCAGACGTTTTTCCAGGAAAACCTGACGACAAAATTATTGAATTATTTGAGTTGTATCTTGCAAAGGAAAGAGGTAACAGGTGAAACCTGACACAACAGCAAAAGCCAACAATACCTGACATTCCCCAAAGATCTTGCCACTTTTAATGGCAAGCAAACGATTTCTTCCTGCAACGTAGAGAAATGATTTTTTAAACTCTTGCTTGGGAATACTAACATTTTAATTGGGTTTCCTTCGACACAAAAGAAAAATACAAAAAAAAATTGGTGTAACATAACATAACCCTACCCGGCAGATGGGAACAATTTCCACTGAAAAAGTGTACTTATAATTGTACGTGTTGCTGTGTATGTCATGAGAGATCAGTTTCTCAGATGTCTTGCATCTACAAGAAAGAGACGATCATATTTCTTTGCAATCTAGTGGCATTAACAAATCTTTCGAGAAGAGATTCCACAGTAAAATGGTAAGTTAATGGTAAGTTTATTTTGCACGAAACAATTAATTAGAACAAAGCTCAAAGATATACCAAAGCAGGACATCGCAGTTGAAACTTTGCGGAAAATTCAAGCATTCTCATCGACTGTCGGAGTTAGGTTACAAGGGTTTCTTGCGCACTTCAACTTTTTTCTTTCCAGGTGGGTGGGGCGGGGAGGCACATATTCGCAGCTGCACGCTTATTAACTTTCCCTACCTTCAAGGTGGGCGCTTATTCGAGGTTGGGCTGTTAATTAAATGAATAAGGTACCCATTATCTTATGACTTGCCCTATAGCTACGTGGAATGGTAGACTGCCATTAGTGTCTGATATAGGAAAACAGAATTTCTAATTTCAGACAACAGAAAAGACGAGCCACCAAAATAATTGCGCATATGTGAGAGTCACAGGACACAGAAATCTATGGAGAGCACCAAAATTACGTCATTTGTCCTCCAAGCCTTGCCTTGAGTATGTATTTCGCTTGCTCATTTTGAAGGAGGCAGCGTGGCCGAGCGGTCAGGGTGCCAGACTTGAAATCTGGCGATCCCGAGTTCAAGTCCCACTCTGACCACTAGCTGGATTTGTTCGAGGTAGTACTTGGCTCAACTCCTCTGCTGCGATTGTATATAGCCAACTGGTTTGCCTCCTGCCACTTGGGATTCTCAACCTGTTTTAAGTTTGTTTCAAAAAGCGGAGTGTCTGTGAACTAGCTTGAGAGCTAAGTGCACTTTCCACTATAAATAAAGAATTTGGATTTTTTT
>BLFN01000009.1:609141-614141 GCA_014634225.1 Acropora yongei | reverse complement strand
CGCGCGTCACGCCACACATTCCTCCAAGTTTTAACTCAGTAAGTTTTCCCAAACTTCAAATATTTGACGAGATATTTTGCACAAATTTACATAGCCCAGTATGGAGCCGCCCTGTTGGTGTACCTCCGAGGGACACCAACATGGCGGGCGGAAGATAGTGTAAACATCTGGAACTTACTTTGGCTATCTAGCCAAAGATTATCTGAATTGATTAACCAAACATTCAAATACGCACTTTTTCTAATACTTTTACTTCTAAAAGGGCAAAAAATTCCGAGATGAAGTATATATTTTTCAATATGCACGTTCACAGCTTTATGTCACGCACCGCTATAACTCTGAAATTTAAAATGTGCCTGTTTTCACAGGAAACAAGTTATTGAGCTGAAAAGTTGTCAACAGATATAAATTCACTCCCTCTTGTGCCTGATGAGGATAATAACTTTAAAGGCTAGTTAGATTTATATTTTAGAAATGATGACGCCACGTGCAACCCACGAATTGTGTTCACATTGCATCAAACTTCATCTTACAAATGACCCCGTATCATTTATGTTTAGCCTATTTCAATATTTTGTATTTTCGGAGGAAACGGCGGCCCATATTGAATTAATCCTCGGCCTCTAAATTATGCTCATATAGTTATATATAAATAACCATTTCTGAATTGTATAATGAATCATTCTCTTTTTGTCTGCATCATTCAAAATAAGAATACTTAACCAATTGTATTCACATTGCATCTTACATCATTTTACAAACCACACTGTATCATTTGTGTTTAGTCTCTTTCATGTCAAAGTTTTGTACCTTTGGTAGAAACGTTGGCCTATATTGAATTAATCCTCGGGCTCTAAATTATGCTCATATAGTTATATAATTATAAATAACCATTTCTGAATTGTATAATGAATCATTCTCTTTTTGTCTACATCATTCAAAATAAGAATACTTAACCAATTGTAATCACATTGCATCTTACATCATTTTACAAACCACACTGTATCATTTGTGTTTAGTCTCTTTCATGTCAAAGTTTTGTACCTTTGGTGGAAACGTTGGCCTATATTGAAGTAATCCTCGGCCTCTAAATTATGCCGGCTTGCATATATATATAACGAACAACCGAACCAGTTACAAAATTAATGTATCTTTGGCGCGTGTAGGGAAGCTCTTATCCTCGGCCTATAAAATTCTGCTTCTGTAACGATAAACCGTACTAGTTAAGAAATAAGTGTACCTTTGTGGAGAGGAACAACTTCGCAGTAACGTGAAATCTCTCGTTTTCAGAATTGATTTTCATCAAATCTCAGTATCACTGACCCGAAAATGCTTGTGAACAATTATATCTCCAGCTCTTTGAAAATCGTATTATTTTTCGCACGAGTGAACTTGTCAAGATGGTTGAACAGTTTCCGAGAAACTACCCATCGTGGCTAAATAAATTACTATTACTAATAAAATTTCGACGGATAACGCTGCGACTCAAAGATTAGAGTTAACTTGTAGAAAGCAGTTAAATATGGAAACAAGTTCTTTATATTAACGGTTAACGCTCCCGTTGTATGAAAAGCGTATGATTTTCGCAAGAGTGAATTTGTCAATATTTTTTAATAGACCTTTTAGCGGGCAAAATTGAAACGAATTTTATATTTAACCCAATGTTAGGCCATTAGGTCTAATTGACGTGAATAAAAACGATAACAAAATACGCCGCCATTTATCAAAGTCTACAAAAGGCTCTAAAAAAATTAATTTAATATCGTCGGTGAACGCAGCGACTCAAATCAAGGGGTAGCCAAGGGGGTCCTGGGGTGCCCGTGACCCCCCCTTTGCAAGCGTTTTTTAACCAAACAACCAACAACAGGGGGTGAAAATGCCATGACGATATATTGGCAATAGTTAAAAAGCCCTTTTTTTAAACTCCTTTTTGAATCGACATGACAATCTGGTGAGTACCCTCACTTTGACACAGTGTGACCCCCCCTTTGAAAAATCCTGGCTACGCATATGGTCAAAGTTTATAGTCCACTTGTAGAAAGTAATAAGTGTCGATCGACAATTATAAGTGTCGATAACTGTCGATCGACAGTTATAAGTGTCGATGGACACTTTTTAGTGTCGAGTGCGCAAGGCGATCTGTGCACACAGTGCACACGTGGCGCACTGTTTTATTCAAGGCGACAAAGGGCGAGGTAAGGATTTGATCGATTTCTTTTTATCTTTAGCTAGTCAGTTAAAACCCTACTGTTGCTCTGGGGACCTTCAAATTAAATAAAACTGGAGAACATAACCTTTATTTCCTTTTAATTTTGTTTAAATTTCATTTTAATCCTGATCTTTTTTTAGGCTAAATACGCCGTTATTGAATCGTCCATTCAGCTTTGATTGCAGTAACAGTCGTGCTTGGATTATGTACTTCTTTCACCAAAGTGCAGTGCGTTGGCCCTCCTTTCTTAGGACGGAGGGGAACAGTTCAGTAGAGATCGCGATACTTCAATCGAAATTTATTTTACGATGCGCTTAAATTATACGGAAATTCTTTGCTTTCTTATTATGTACCATGGAATCTGTCTCAGCATGAGACAGTTAAAAAGAATTCTACGATCGCGCAGTCTTGCGCGGAGGAATCAGCAAAGTCCACCAAATGAAATAATAGATGCAGTCGAAAGTGAGCTTCATATGGAAAGCGGTAGCTCAATTGGTTGTCGGCTAATGCACCAGAGAATTTGTTCATCTTATGGACTCGCTGCTGACAGTGAAACAGTGAGACTTATAATGAAAACTTTAGATCCTGATGGTGTACAAAGACGCTTAAAGAACCGTTTGATAAGACGCAAATATCAGCCCAATGGACCAAACTTCCTCTGGCACATCGATGGCTATGGCTTTTGGGTTTTGTATTCACGGTGCCATCGATGGTTTTAGCCGTCCTATCGTGTGGCTTGAGGTAGATCATTCCAATAACAACCCAAATAATGAGGGGATTGCGGTACTGAAAATTGTTACGTTGCGGCTATTCAACGCTTTTTTAGAGAAGGGCACGCGGACGTGTTCCGAGGGGACAAAAGTTTCTTGTATGGGTGTTCTGTTTCCAATCAGAGGATCGAGGCTTGGTGGAGCATGTTGAGAAAATTGAAAACAGACTTTTGAATAAACTATTTTAAGGATATGAGGGAGATAGGACTATATAATGACGATGACTGCCTTCATGTAGAGTGCCTTAAATTCTGCTTCATGCCACTGATAAGAGAAGAACTGCATCGGACTGAAGAGTTGTGGAATTTACATAGAATAGGACCACAGCCTTCAAACCGTGATTCCCCGTCTGGCCGACCAGATGTCCTATATTTTTGGCCGCAATTAGATGGAAGAACAAATTATATTCTTGATGTCTCGTTAGATGATATGGAATGTCCTGTTGTCAAAATACAGTGGATTCTTCCCTTAAACGTTTTGAAGAGTTAGCAGAGATGATAATGGCTGACGAAAAAAAAACGTAACCAAGTAACCCAGACGAAGCTTTGGGAGTTGTATTCGGATCTACTCGATCACATCAACGGGATAATATAAGCAAACAGGTCCAACCACTGTTCCTGTAAACTGATTTTCGGGCATAACCGAATGTTTTTTTTACAAGCCTGAAATAAATTATTCGGCATAAGTACACGCTTTATTATACTGGAATGCTTAGCTGTTATCGCAGTTGCGCCCACGGGCAAGGCCTCCTTTGTTTACAGCTACGTGCAGACGAGGCTAAAGGGTCAATACAATGGGAAATGACCCTGTAGCCTCGTTTATATGTTAAAACTGCTGGTAATTGCGATAAGAGCTAATAGCTCTATTAACTCTGGTTTGGGAATTCCTTCTGTAATGTCAACTTGGGATCGCTAGACATCCAACGCACATGTTTAAAGGATTTGGAGTTGCAAGAACTCCACATTGGCAACAAAGATTGTGAAACAAATCAGTAGAAAAACATTAATTCTATATCAACATAAATCAACTCTTAATTCACTCCAATGCACTTGGTTTATTCTTTACTAACCTTGTTTGAGCTTCAATCGTACTTACTGATTGAATGTACTCCACCTTGAGAATCCTTATGGCATTGTGGGTAGACCAGCGTCAACGTCTCCGAATCAGGCTAGGCCGGAATTGACTGGAACGACAGCCCTCTGAACCTTGAATTCTTAGCTGTAAGTTAACATTGTCGTGGGAACGTTTAACTTTGCTAATTTAAGTTGTTGTCTTTCAGGGTGCGGCACAGAAACATATTTCGGTGCGTGCAGATCGTTTACTTGTCGTCACAAATGCAAATTCACCCGTGTAAAATCCTTCCTAATTATGATTATTTTTGCTGCTGTTTGCTACGTGTCCGAGATACCATTAAAAGATTGGCAAATGAGTGAAAAGCTAAAACGGTTAGGTTTGCTAGCGACAGTACCTAAACTTTATACCCAGAGTATTCTCGACTTAATTTAAAAGCTATGTTGAAAGCTGCGTGAACCATGCGATAGAGGTTGCAATTTCCTGTATTTCCTTTGTTGTATTTTTCACTTATTATGATGACCATTAGTTCGGACACATTGTGCGTGCGCAAGCGAAATATTTAGACATTAAAATAAAAAAAAAACCTTAACCTCTATGGACGTGGTGCTCGAGCAGCGTACCATGAAGACTATCCTCGAAATTTTGCCCGCATATTACTAATACCGTGAGCTCAGTTTCGGATACCAGTCGGTCCCCAACCCTATGCCGGCCTTCGAGCTGGCAGGGAGGGAGAGAAATGTCGGCCCCTAGACAAGTTAAGACAGTCCCCTTTCATCCACACAACTCTGTTCACATCCTACCGTAAATTATCTCTACATTTCTATATATGTATATGACAAAAGTGTTCCAGTCTTTTATTCCATATGGTAATTGCATTATGTCTTGATACGGTGTACTTTTGCTATTTGCGTTTGCGCTTTTCTTTAACCACTTAGTCCAAGGGATAG
>BLFN01000009.1:551795-564295 GCA_014634225.1 Acropora yongei | reverse complement strand
CTTTTCTGTCCAACTAGTTGGGTGATACTAAAACAATTAGACCCTTCGCCCTCAAGGGCCACGGATCAATAGCCCATTCGGCTTCGCCTCATGGGCTATTGACCCGTAGCCCTTTCGGGCTACGGGTCTAATTGTTAATTAGCTCGTTATCTTTTTACGGTCATTGTTATTTACGGTCTTCCGGTCATTTCAGGCTTTGGCCGCCATCTTGGATTGAATGGCACATCTGGCCTCGATCTCATGTTGGTTTCGATTAAGATGAATTTATATTATTTCAGGCTGCTTTTGTTGTAAATTTTGAGTACGAGGTTATGAACATGTATGTAGTACGTGGTCAGCCAAAAGACAAGCCAATCCCAGTTATAAAGCAACAAAACGCATCCAACACTTCCCTTACCTGTCTCTAAATTAGACTGAGTACTGGTTATGTACGTCAGTATCTAATTTGGAAAGCGGTGTTCTTATGTAAATATCACATGATCTTCCAACCAGAGCGAAAAAATCGAGACTTGGATGCCGTTTTTTTCATCAGTTGTCATTTTTTTTTACACAACAAGTTAATGATACCGAAAAGGCTCCAGGAATAGGAAAACCTTGAGGTTTTACTGGCTGAAGGCTTTTGAAATTCAAGAGTTAATTCAAGCAACTTTTCGATTTTCATGGACAGGATATGCGTAAGGATTTCAGGTAAACAGTGTTCTCTCCAGAGTATATATTTTTTTCGCAATTTTAGCTTGAGGATTAGTACAATTTTTCTTTGAGATAAATTAGCACCGAATCGATTCTTGGTGAATTAAGGTGGGAGGGAAGGGAAAAAGACCCTGAACTTTTCAACTTTTATTATGCAACCCACCTACGTACAATAACGAAAATTTGGTGTTATCAAACGAGTTGATAAAGGTTGAAATACCACCGTAAAAGGTTTAGACTTAAATAAAACCAATGTTTTCAGCTATCCCACCGAAGCAGCAACACAGTTTCTTTAGAAACTAGAAATCCACCTACAATAACAGTCAGAAATGGTTGGTGTTCGGTATTCTCCCCAGCTTTCGTGTTAATGCTGTTTTATATCGTTTTCGTTTTGATTGAGCAATTGCTTAGCTTACTTGCTTAATACTTGCTTACTTACTATCAAACTTACTACCTTCCTTCATTAAGATGCATTAAATATTTCATGAAATGTGATAAATATAGCTTTAAGACATAAATTCTTCAGTATTGGAAACTCTCTCCATTTTGAAAGCTTCCTCAAATGATCTTTTATGTAATATATCAAACATGAGTGCAAGTGCTTGACTGGGGTTTCCAGACACTGAGAAACAGATGAAAGCTCAAGGCCATAGAACGAGTGCTTTTATTTGGAGTGTCTGGAAACCCTGGTCAAATGCGACACACAAGTTTTTGATATGGCTTATAAAACTATTCCACTTCTTTAATTATTAGGGGGTATTGTTTCAGTGCTTTAATTCCCATGAGAGTATAGTTTTAAAAATGAAATTAAAATAAAATGTGGCAATTTTGTTGTTCGTTATAAGTCGTGTGGTAGTGAAGATGACAGGGTCTTTTGCCGCGAATAACGAAAGCCGTTTTCGTTCTCCAAAAATAGGGGAAGAATCAAAGTTGCTGCAAGGGAGCATTTCTAAGTCAACTGCCTACAAAACCAAATGGGCGATTAAAATTTTTCACCAATGGCAGATAAATAGAAAATGTCCTGTACTTGAATTGTGATGTAAGAATTTTTGTCAATGAAAAAAAATAAACTGGCAGTGTAGGGGCTTGGTACGTATGTGTAACAAATGGATTGAGACCTAGAACAAAATTATGCATTTTCTCATGCTTAAAACATGTCAATCTTAGCTTAGACTGAGAATTTTTGGGGGGTGAAAAGGTACATAATTTTAATGAAAAAAAAAAACTTTCTGAGATGTTCAATTTATTAATTCTCAAACTGTTTATTACTCATATGTAACTAACAAAAAACAAGATAAAAGTTTTCCGTGTCACTTAAAGAAAAAGTAAAATCTTTAGATACCCACCACTTTCATCAAACTATCATTGGTTATAAATGTGTACAATACTTGCAGGTTTTTTTCAGCACTTCTTAAGCAGTAGCAAGAAAGGCCGGAAAAATTTTGGCATGAACATGGATTTGAAAAATCTTCAAGGATCATACACATACATTTCAATATACAGTTCTAATATGTACATACCTAGAACAAAATTATGCATTTTCTCATACATACATACTTTAAAAGATTAATGAAGGGTGGCAGCCATAGGCTGACGTGGACCTAACAACTAATACAGTTAAAACTACACAAATACTATAAAGACTAATTATTATTAAAATTACCAAAGTTACATAGCTATTTTAAAGTAGGGTATACAATACAAATATATATAAACAGTAAAACAACAATAAAATTAATACTTGTCAATACAATTTAAAAATAAATAAAATCGTCTAAATTCTTATCTATATTAACCTCTGAGGATCATTCACCTTCATTTCACTTTCATGAAATTGTGAATACATTAACATCATATCATCAGCTATGTTTTTATTTATTTATTTATTATTATTAAATTTTGTTTACATCACTGATTTATATTACTTACATATAAGCATATAAATACATGATTACATTGCTTCTATAAAGTAATTGCTTAACAATACAGATCTATAATACAGCATAGCCAAAATAACATAAGTAGTCCCTCCATACTCACGCACAGCCACACCCGCACCCACACACATTACACACTTCTGATTATCCATCTAAAACACCAAAAGAGTCTCCAAAGAGTTAGCGCTAGAAACTAGAAACTGCTCTCCTTACATCTCAACAAAGGCAATAAAAAAAAAAACTATGCTATGTTTATCACCTCATCAAGAATTAGATAATCGGACATTAGGGGACAAAAATGTCCACACTTGATAATAACAGCCCAGTCATGGAGCTGTCAGTTTAAGGAATTGCTGCATTGTAAAGACAGCAGCAATTAACTGTCATTAACCATGAGGTGCCTGGAGATTTGAACATGTCATTTCAGTTAATGATAAAGAATAAAAAACCACTCTTGTCAGTTGGTATATTCAGAAGTTTGCCTAACTTGGAATCTTATAATGTCAAAGTACTGAGCAACACTCAAGTTTTACCTATTACACAGTATTGAAGAGTTTGCTTACACTTGTTTATGACAATTTCCTGGAGAAATTGTTTAAAATTCATCATACAAATTGCCACATTTCTCTTTTGAAAGGATATAGTGTTCTACTCTGTGGTGTATTTTCAATTCAAATGAGAACATCTTGAAATAGACAGCAATCTGATTTTCTATGGGTTCAAGTCAGTATTTTCATATTAAGTGTACTAAAGCTACTCACATATATCACTACAATGGCTTCATTTGAACTTGTTGCCTTTTGAAAACAGCTTGACTTTTTCAAGTTCTTTCCCAACCTGGTTCCCAGGGTCTTTCTGGAGAGACCCTGGGAACAAGGCTGGTTCTTTCCTCAGTATTCCTGAAATGAATGTGGAATTTGAATAATAATCTTTCCAAATATTACATAATTATATAATATATATATATACAAATATTACATAATTATATAATATATATATATACATACATATATATATCCCTATTGCGAAGCATTCGTAGAATTTTTGCTATCCCATGAGCAAATATTTCAAAAGAATCTTTGAGGTCATGTGGCCCAGAGGAGAACTGGCTTTCCTTTTATTTAGCAGGATTGAACGTGTTGAAGTTCTAAAACACGCTCAAGAAAGGTTCCTCCTGCAACGGTTAGCTTTTAGAAGTTACTCTAGTGTGATGTATTCCCACGGTGTTGAGGTTGGACAACTTCTCAATTCAATCGAAAGCCATCGGTTTAAGGGTCAAGTAATGGGCAAAAAAATGGGTGATAACCTTTGTATTCATAATATCTAATATCACACACGAAGACGTAAAATTTAGTGCCTTATATAATGACAGCAACCTCGTTGGCAGGGTCTCGCTTCTTAAGAAGGTGACTCGTTCTCATCTATTTGTATGTGTATGATAAACCCCAAGGCGAAGGGAGCTTCATCTTATCGTAAGTTCACATCATGTCAAATATTTACCGAAAAGGAGAGTAGCTCAACGCTTCGAGGGAAAATTCGAGACTGAAATCATAACTGACGCACTGTGTTTGTAAATTTAGAACCACCCGCGTTGTAATTTAAAATCTAATGATCAAATCCGGTGGAAGGTTTCATCGTGCCTTTTTAGGAAAGGTCCGAAAAAAGATCGCTTAACTGCACGTTACTCGGTCACCGATTTGAACGTCACTTCACGAACGAGACGTGTATCCATTGTATTGGTTTACGGTCCTTTCGTTTCATTGTATTTTCGTTCCAACAATAGTAGTCATTTCGCTCCTTGTTGCATAAAAGAACGGATCTTTTCACACAAATTCTTGTCGCGGAGCAAAATCAGTTGTGGACGAAATCACCAAAACAAACACGCGAACGCCAAATGAAAATAACAGTGAGCAGAAATGTGCAATTAAAATGGAGAAATCTATATGTTGCACAAGTACAGCATACATCATCATTTCAGATATGCTGTACTTGAAAACAAAGAAACAATAATAATGAAGCATGTTACATGATCACGTTTGCTGAGTATCCAGCATTGTAATTGGACTATGAAGGCGTCTTGTCGCGTCATATCGTTAATCACGCTGTGCAAAGCAGCCAATCACTATCCGGATTAGTCACAATACCTCCACGTAGGTTAGTAAACAGAAAACAATGCCCATAGCGAAAGCACGTATTGACGCATATATTAGCCGAGTAAGAAGCACACGAGGCGGGTTACGCGTGGTGCTTCTTCAGCTGCAGCGGAGTGCATGATCCGAGTTTCATTCTCCAGATAGCGGACTTATTCACCAAAGACGAAGTAAGTACATTTGTCTAGAGCCGCTGCAAGGACAAATTGAATTTCTCTCTCTCATTCCTGATTAAATTGTCAACTACAGTAGTATTTTAAATGAAGTCGTTAACCCAGAGAAAGTAGTGAGGAGTCACGTCCCTCGATGAGTCACCTCGAAGTATGCTACAATGGACTCTAATTTAGGCGAAAATAAGAGGAGCGAAATACACGCTTTGCGCGAAGCCCGAGGGACGTGCGACACGCGGGAAGCACTACAGTCATAGCCTGGCGGTTTGAATTCTGCACGTGCATTGCAAGGGCAACATTTTGATTGGCTATCCTTTGGAAACCTGTCAAAAATCTATCAACAGTACTCATTTTTCTCGGTTTTCAGTTTAGAGATTTGCTTCCGAAAATATAATAGATTCACCGATGCCCGTGTGGCGAGAAGGATTACAATCTTGTGTAGATGAAGATGGTGTTCTTTGCAATTCTTTTTCGCACAGACATCGGGGAAGAACATTTAAGGTTTCACCCCTGGGAGTATCGATGAAGAACAGGTCAACAAAATGAACAGCTCCCTTGGCCTCGCGTGTCTTCCGCGACTCGCGCGTGCGCGTGTGTTTTGCACGGTAGTTTGTCTCTCGCCGAAATAAGGGGTCTAAACATATAGTACAATACACGGACTAAGCGGTTAATGATCGCAATTTAATTTTACAAAAGCGTCAGTGCAACATGACTGAAAGCGAAGTCCCTTGGCGTCCGATCTGTGTCTGCTCGCTTTATGGTAAAGAGCCGGTATCCAGATGATTCTAACAGAAGTAGTGAAGGCTTTCTCAAGACCGGCCCATTACCTTAGAAAGCTTAGAGAAACTTTTTTTCCGAAATTGTTTTGAACTATTTATAAGTTTAAGGATTTAAATAAATCTTTTCCACGAATAAACTTGTTATAGACGGAGCGAAAACCGAATTCTTACAACTGCATACTGGTTAATCATCACCTTAATGGCAACTTGACTTTGTCAGCTTAGTACCTCGTCGGTGGATGCTTCACTTCGAGTACCAAGAATTCTCCTAACGTCTTTTAACGTGAATTATCACTCGTACCTTTACAAATGTTTACAGTTAGGGCCAAGAGGAAACGAAATGGAACGCTTCTGATAAGTTAAGCAAAGAAACAGTGAATTTTAATCCGCTTACTGAATTCCGCGATAGGATGCGGGCTTTGTAGCGGTCCCGTTGCTTTTTGTGGAGCAGCTTCTTTTACCGTTGCATTTTTCTGTCGTGTCTATACTTTTTACAATGACTGCACTGTCCAAAAGAGTGGCTCCATTCAACTTGTTTGAAAGATTAGGTTACATAATCAGCAGTTTGCATTCAATTCCATGAATCATCAGAGCAAATTCAAGGCGAAACAGAAATATCCTCGATGTTTACCGAGCGTGAAACAAAGTCATCATTTAAGGTTGCTTTTTGGGAGTCAGAGATGAAATAAATATAGAACGATAGTAGCTTTAGAATGAAGAAGGACTTTTATCAAAAGATGACATGTTTCAAGTTATCAATCTCTTGACTTCAGTTGTCTGGTCAATTTGAGTCTTTTTTTTTTTTCACTGAGACGATTCTTTGTAGCAATTTGTCTGTTGATTTGTCGCTTTGTAGGCAAGAGAAGGAATCTCAGTTACAAATATTGAGAGAGGAACATAAAGCTAAGAGGACAAAACAGAAGAGCTGCTTCTTGAGTTGTAACTTTTCTTTAAAAAGTGATTTCTCTTCTTTACAGTTGTGCAACACATTCAATCTTATCCTCTCCTCAATCTAACGAATCTGACCCTGAAAGTTATCCTCAAATCGTTGTTTTCTCTCTGATTTTGTAGAAAATGCATTCCATGAAGACAACGTTTCTAAACTCGAATTCTTCCCATGTGAAGAGCGAAGCCCGCAAGGTGAAAATTCGTTCTTACGAGAATAAAGACTACCAGCATTGCCGCGAGGTCTTTACTCTTGGAATGGAACAATTGGTGAGCCTAGTAACGCGAGTTGTATTACCAAAGTACTGTTGGATTCTTTTAGCGCTGGGTGTGTTGTTCCTTCTTGCGGCTTTTAAGCTGACTCTCTGGATCTTAGCTTATTACATCTTTTTTTGCGTGGTTGTGCTTGCCTTGTTGTACGTCGACATCTACATCGAATGCAGGAGGTTTATCAGAGTCTGCTTGGAAACGGACTTGAAGGAAATAGAAAAAACGTACATGTCAGGAGATGGTTCACATATGTGGGTTGCTGAATGGCAGGGAAAAGTTGTTGGAATGGTGGGACTGATAAATAACTGTAACGACAAACCAGGAGTTGCTGAGCTGCAAAGAATGTCAGTGTCTCCTTTTTGTAGACGAATGGGCATCGCCGGAAAGTTACTTGGTGAGCTTCTCCAACACGCTAAGGACCAGCGCTTTGAGAAACTCGTCTTGAAAACCACTAGCGCTCAGACACCCGCAATACGATTGTACAAGAAATGGGGCTTCAATCTCATTGATATCTTTCCACATCCACAAAGGATCCTTGGAGACCTACAGTTCCTGCACTTTAGCTTAGAGTTGTAAACTTAGAGCTGCAGATTGAGGCAGGACTTCACTGACGGAGAAGTAGATCAAAGCCCTCTTCCGGCAGTATTGGGCTTCATCTTGTCCCTTTCTTTCATCATAGGATTCTAGCAGGTCTCCAGTGTTTGTTCTTCGCCTTAGAGTTTTAACTTAGTACTACCTGACTTTAAACCCTCATATTCTACCAGAGGGATTCCATCAAATCGTGCCATAAATATGGGTGATAGCTTCTAGTATCCGGAACGACGCGTAGTCATAAAACAAATCCCTAAGAAATGCGGATCTTTTCTGTCAGTTCTGCTTCTTGTACAATATCGAGAGAAACGCATTATCATCTTATGCGACCTAAAAACCGGACTTGTCTCAAAGAGAATTCTTTGAATGTAGGACTTTTTACAACGATTAAATGGCTTTACATCTTTGACATCATCAATTCTGTCAAATTTGTGAAAAAGAACCCTTTACTTACTTCAGTAATACGTAATCTTTTCACTCTCAACTTACTCTATTTGTACTACAATATGCTAAGTCGAGGAAACGAGGTATTTTCAGGCACCAGCTACACATTATCCCAATTTTCTTGAACTTCGCTAGCATTTTCGCTAAACCATGCACTATAACCACTCTACAAATGCCTTCTAATTTTTACTTCGACTGTAAGCGCCTCCTGTTAAGTATTTTATCCACGATTTTTTTGCTTCTCTAGCAGAAGTTTACTTCGTCTATATTTAACATTTGTTTTAAGAGTACAGTTAATCATTCAAACAGTACAGATAGTTGATTATGTTTTTAGCTGGTGCCCGGAATTGCTTCGGTCTTGTAATGAAATTGTTCTCAAGCGAGTCGCGAAAGTAAACTGTGTAAACGGCTCGCTGGTTTTTGTCTCAGTATAAGGAAAGCTTGAGTTGCAGCTCTTTTTCACCGATGGAAAGGTTGTTAAAGTCATATCATGGACGTGTCAAAATAAAACAACTGTAACTGCAATGGTGGTCTAATTAATGGAATGACTGAGATCTTGAGGCTGGAATGAACGTCAGACAATTGCTAGCTCAACAACATTCTAGGAAAGCTGCGACATAAATGAAAACTTTGCTACTTTTTATCAAATCAACAATCCTCGATAAAAATTTCTACGATGCCAAACCCATGAAAATGGTTGCATGACTGAGGAAGGTTTTAGGAAGTACTTGCTTGACTCATGGAAACGGTTAGTGGTTGACTTCGATTCGGACTTACTTTTCCCCGGCAAAATTGATGATTATCATTAGTTTTCGAACCAGAGGAGGATGGGGTTTGAAATTTAGCTAAGTGAAGATGATTTACTAGGGTTGTTGACCTCTTTCGGAATTTTTAGATGCTGAAAGGACAGCATCATATCTTGCACATTGAACGCTCTTTAAAGAAATTGTAGGGTTGATCCTCCATTTTTCAGATTAATGAAGGTTTTATTTTCTGTGTTACTGACAAGTCGCGTTTGTTAATTCAACAGAATTTGGTTTTTCGACAGTTTTTTTTTTCTAAGAAAGGGACGGAGAAAGATTGGGTGAGAAAGTAAAGTCGGGCTAACCAGCCGACCCTAGAAGCAATGATCAGACAAAAAGGTCGCGATTTACATCTCATGTGACACTTCATCGAGTCGAATGATGATTGACTTGCTCTATCTCTGACAGATGAAAAGTGTCACATGCGTTTTCTAATTGACTGGATTATGACCTCTCCCCAAATCTTTTCCACGTTCTTGATCCTATATTATAGTTTCTTTCCGAATTCAAAACATCTAACCTTTAAAATGCTAGAGACATTTGCCAAGCAACTCTTTAGCCTAAAAGCTAAAGTAAACTGATTCAAACGAAAGAGGTGAAACGGGAAGAATGATGGGAATGTTTCATCTTCCTTTCCTGAGCCGGGTGAGGTGATGCGACCCATGCATCTTTTTCAGACAAAATGGCCACCGGTCTACCCTTCGTTGGACAATAAGAACGACTCTGCGGTTTATGAACTTTTATTTTTGCTTTCCTTATTTATCCAAGAGGTCAAGTTGATGTTTGTTATTACTTTACCTGAAAACTTAACGTTTAGTCAAATTCTTAAAATTCCAACCATTTTTTTTTTACAAGCACCACTTGTGAGCACTTAGCCCACGATATTCTAGATCTCTACCAATTTTCGACGCTGATTGCAAGATGCCAGCAACGTGCTGCTTTGAATTGGTTGCTGTCGCTGGAGGAAAGAGGAAAAAAAAAAGTAACTGTTCTGTCGGTTTTTTTTCCATTACGTGCATGAAATGCACAAATCAGTTACACATGTACCCGAGGTCAGTCTGCGATCTTGTTGCAATAAAAGAATGCTGTCTCAGCCTTGACACCATTATCGCCCCCGAGTCAAATCAGTTGCGTGCCTGTCTCAATCATATGACGCCGAAAATATCATGATTGGGTGGTCCGCAGCGTCAAAAAATACGTCACTTTAAAAGGATAACTACGTGCCATCTAATAATGTTTCGCGATTGTTCCATCTTAGTGATTACTCGATCGTGAACTACGTGGATGGAGTGCAAAAACTGATACGAACTCTAAGGGCTTTGAAGTAAAAATTGAGAATTGAGGATTAGCTATTTTTTGTCGCCCAAACCTTTGAAACTGGTAGTTTCACGATGTAGTTATTGAGAGCACTGCGCGGATAATGAATTGAAGCGTATTTCCCTTTCGTTTGTAAGCAATCTTTCTATTACTTTGTGGTGGCGTTCCTGGTGGTCTCTCTACAAGTGTCGAGTAAAGTGCTGGTGTTTGATTCAGTGTATGTTTGGCGCCCGTGTTACAGTAGTAAAACAAGACTTCCTGTGCTGCATAAATAACCAGCCGAACTGGTCCCAGTCCAGTTGCATGAGTTTATTTCAGTATCGATGTTGTTTATTAACAAATTTGATACTTAATATTTAATGTTTATCCACAGAACTTTAAATACGGCCTTCTTTAAATAGTGGTCCCCTGTTTTCCTATAATGCTACATTTGTCTTTTCAAACCGTCATATTTGCGGCCCATGCTTCAGCGCTGGAGTTAAGTTGGTTCTTGCGTATCAGATCAAGTACCTGAAAACTTCAAGTAACATCTGCAGTTCTTTTTTTGGCCTTCAGAAAATTATCTGTATAGTTGTCGGTTGAATCAAATTTTCGGCGCCGTGTATGAAGCCTCGTCCTTCACCGTTTGAACCATTTAGTCGCCTCGCCGTCAAAAACATTCGATTCATTTCGCAACAAAGTTTACTGTCAGTTCTTTCTAACGAATCTTTGTAGCGAACTATAGTTTGTTTGATAGCGAATATTCCCGCTCTTGGGAGATCGTTGGTCACAAACTTCCGATGACGAAGAAGTCAGAGTCTAGTGAAAAAGTTGTTGATAGCTACTCGTCTCATAATTCTAAGGATAAATCTGCCACTCTAACAGAAGCGAAATTCCGACGTAAAACTGCCGAATGTTCTTCTTCTTTAAAATGCTCATCCGAACTGGGTTCATTCTTTTGGTGGTCACTGATCCAGAATAATGAAACGATTACTCTGCAGAGTTCTCAGGAAGTTCACAGAAGTTGTTAATAAGAATAAACATCCAAGCACAATGGTGACAATGCTATATTCCAGTAATATTTCCCAATAAGAATAACGTCTGATAACTCTTGAAATTTCCATTACTTGATGGCTGGCAGTGATACGAGACTAGAGGACTGTAACACCCAGTAAAAGAAGAATTTCCCTTAGCTCCTAACGGAAGTAGTTTTGAAATATATTCTGTTAGTTGTCTACAGACATAGGCCGAACACATGCATTTATACAACGGATCCGTAAAGTTAATTGACGCGGCTGTCACAGTACCCATTGACGTGGCAAAGGGCACGTATGCGTACTCAACGAGAATTAGTCGGTTTTTTCCAATGTGTGTTTGAAAATAGCTTTACGGGATAAGTTACAATCCATTATTGGTTTAGAGAGCTTAAGGAGCGATTTCGAAGGCTGATCTACGCTAAAAATAACACAACAAAACATAAAGAAGATACGAGTACAATCAAGTAGACATCTTGTTGTCCCTTACGTGCGTCATCGCTGAAAATGTCCTGATTCTATTTTTTCAAAACTTTCAGCATAAGTGGAGAGGTAAACATAGTCATTGTGAAATTGAGATCGGAATGACATTTCGCCCACCGAAATGAATTTTTGTTCTGTTCTTCTGTCTTTCTTCAACCAGTAAATTAAATCCCACTTATTGGATTTTGCCCAGTGTTTTGCACCGAGTATGGAATAAGTAAAAGGATTTCCTGCTGCAAGTGACGTCATTGATATGAGTCATCCCCAGATCTTCTCGTTACTTTCATACGGGAACTTTTGAGCTGTGTGACCACTCAGCTGTTCTATGTTAAGATGGCGGATGCTAAGGAGTTACAGGCAAACTTGACAGAATATCGCGCTCAGTTGAGGCAGGCAAGTTACTTTTGGATACGCTCTTAGCAATTATTTTCTTGTAAGCTATTATTCTTTGTTTTATGGACTAAAAGATAGGCTTTCCTTTCTGTGATAGGTCGAAGCGGCTCTGACTACAGACCCAGAAAATGAAGAATTGAAGAAATTAAAACAGGATTTAGAAGTAAGCATTAATGAACACTATCGTTGATTTTGATGCTTTAGTCCTTGATAGGCTAGCCTTTGCTAACTTGGGTGAGGTTTTAGGGTTGGGGAGGGGGCGGGGGCACGGGCAGAGGTTCGGCATTTTAACTCTAATGCAATTTGTTGGTCAAATTCCCTACCCTTGGAACTGGAAAATTGTTCAATGTTAAAATATAAAATATTCCCTCCGGGGGATAACTTGCAATTACATGCATCAAAAGTAATGAAGTAATTTGAAATGTAGGTTTTAGCTCCTGTTATCAAAGGTAGATTAAAGAAGATTGAAGTTGAATAAAATCAAGAAAAACCAAAAACAATCCCTGTAAGTTGTA
>BLFN01000009.1:521844-524344 GCA_014634225.1 Acropora yongei | reverse complement strand
TTCCCTGCCAATTCCACCACCAGCACCTTTTAATTAACCACAAAAAATCATTTTGTACAGTGTACAATGGTTACTTATCTTGGCTTCAGAGAACTAAACACAGGAAGGCCAAGCCTACAAGATATTCATAATTTGTACTCAAGCATTATTCATACACTTGCCATCATTATAATTATTGCAATCAACAGAGAAAAACATGTTCAAGGATCAAATCCAGCAGCTGATTGGCTAGTTTTTGGCTAATTGCCAGGTTCAATCATTAAATTCAAAATTCAAAATTCAAAATTCCACCATGTACTCCCGTCGTGAACAAGATTAGCGACCTTCAGACTGGAGTACGAGGACGCCTACGAATGCGAGTTTACCGTTCTGAGCACTAAGTTTGAAGGGCGAAAACTTTCGAACTGCGCGTGCTTAGAACTTGAAACTTGAACTAGTAGTCGTCCTCGTACTCCAATCTGAAGGTCGCTATCCAAATTATAAACCGTAAGAAAGTCCCGTCGTAAACAAGATCTTTCCAATCTTAAGAAAGTCGCGAATATGCTGTTTTCAATAACAGCACTCTTCTCTTTTGATCACGCTATATACAAAAAACTAATTATCCGACTGGCAAAGCGCTAATAATGCGCAAATGACATGAAACGTGTCTCCAGCCTCGTCACTATCGAAACAATACTTACATGGTTAAACATCTGTGAACGGAATGCAAAACACACACACGATGACGGTACAAAGCACATACTGCGAGGTCTTTTAAATGTCAAAAAAACAATTTGAAAACAAAACAATCTAACTAACAAGAAAACCAAAGATGTCACCGAGGCTTTCTGAAAGACAAAACAAACCGTTTCCCTAATCTAACATTGACAACACCCTCGTTTCACACAAAACATCAGGTCAAACTACCTGTGGATGAGCTAGAGAACCGATACCGATTCTAGATTATTTCAAGTTGCTTGTGATACAAACGGTGCAGCAAATATCTCTGATATTGTACAACTGTATGATAAGCTGCACGGAGGTTAAATGCATCGTAAAGGAAATAAAAGAATTTACAGCCCTCAAAATCGCAAATAACGTTCATTACGAGATAGCAAAATGCTACGACTACTTGCAGAAAGAACCGGGCGAAGTAATGTTTGCATCGTTTCCCGTGATGCAAAAGAAATCAACTAACCTGTAATAAGTACAATTTGCCCGGTAATGTCCTTTTTCGGTGGTCGCACGATCGCACGAAAGACGGATTCAAGCCAAAGATAATACATTTTGAAAAGTACCACAAAAATCTCGAAAATCAGCCACATAATTGCAGATGGGAGGGGAAAATTTCTCGACGACTGTCTTCTTTTCTCGATAACGCTGCAGAAACAGATCCCTTTTTGGTAACCAAACCCCTGGCTAACTTCTTCCGTAGAGCCGCCCATCACGCTGTCACGCAAGAAAACAACAAGTCAAAGATAATTGAAACGATCGCACGAAAGACGGATTTAAGCCAAAGATAATACATTTTGAAAAGTACCAATAAAATCTCGAAAATCAGCCACATAATGGTAGATCGGAGGGGAAAATTTCTCGACGACTGTCTTTTTGGTAACGAAACCCCTGACTAACTTCTTTTCAGGAGCCGCCCATCACGCTGTCACGCAAGAAAACAACTCTGCTCCTTCTCTTCCGCAGGGCTGAATCAGATGTAAAAGATCATGGCCAGTTACTCTACAGTTCCCCCAGAAATTTCAGAGCTTCTCGTAAAATATCAACTGTTGCACTGCAATGGATTCCTAAAAAAAAATCAAGCGCAAAAACAGTATAAGTTTTATCATTCCCGAATATGCCCGCGTGATTTATTTGTCCCGTCCCGACTGCAGCCCGGGATATTCTTATCGGCAGAACTATTCCGGGGGTTCGCAATGAAGGCTAGGGGATGAGAGGTAGGGGGTGGACGATTTATTCTTTTTTGTATGATTGTTGGACTCATGATGCTAGGCACCTTTGAATCTTCAAAACTCTTGTTTATGGGGCGCGTTACGTGACTTTCTATCCACGCGACAGATTCGAAACTATCATCGTGCTCAATGTGACGAGAACCTGTAATAATATACAACTATCCCCCGAAGGGGGATAGTTGTTTTAGTATTTACCAAATCAGATGGATAAAAAAATGCTGTTTTAATTTCTTCTTCTGAAACTTTCGCGAAATGACGCGCCATTTTTCTTTCCGTTCGCAAAACAGTGAATAGCCAAGGATATTCCGAGTTACGGGAGCCAATCAAAACGCGCGAAAATTGCTATCCGCTGATTTGGTAAATACTATTAGTTAATATCAACTATGTGTAATCTATTGAGTTACGCTTACATTCCGGTAACAACACTATGATGGTTTCTAAGCTTAATCTGGTTCCATATCTGCTCAGAAACTCCTTCTACTTTGTTATCATTGTCCCGAGACAACTGTTCATAAAAAAAATTAAACAAAAGGCTTATAAAGCAAGGTGTCACACGT
>BLFN01000009.1:392614-395114 GCA_014634225.1 Acropora yongei | reverse complement strand
ATTATCACTATTATTATTATGGTGTATTTTATTATTTTTATTTCTGTTGTATTATTTTCCAAATTAATCGAACAAAAGAAAGTCCGTTAGATTTCACTACCACGCTACCGTATCATATTACAATTTGTAACAACCTAATTAAGCAAGGCAATGCTTGTCGAAATATTAGACAAAATAATGTGTATAATCCTCTTAATGTTTGATCAGCCTTGCTTTTCTCATTTACACATAAATCTCCTGGGTTTATTGAAAGGCAGAAGACAGCCCTTTGACGTTTGCTGCACCGCCTTGAAGCTTATTCTCTATGGAATGATGTATATAAAAATTCATATTTTTCACGGGAACACATGATAAACCCACCACAATCTTTTTTCTAGATGTGAACGAGTGTTCCAGCAACCCATGTCTAAATGATGGAACGTGCATCGACTTGGTAAATGGTTTTAACTGCACTTGCCCGCACAATTTCACTGGAATTCGATGCGAACTTGGTCTCGGTAAGATCAGATAGTGCATGTAAATACTTAAAAATTTGGGAAAAAGTATTGTACCGTTGTGTTTAAGGCGGCAACCCGAAAGAGGGCTTTATTAAACAGCGCGAAGGATTCGAAGAAGGGGTCATTAAAAAAAAAAAAGAAAGCCTTTCGGTCGTCTCCTTCGCAGCCGTCTTTCGGGATGTCACGCAACGCTCCCCCGAAAGAAACGGGGAGCCTTGCGCGACATCCCGAAAGACGGCTGCGAAGGAGACTAGTCATTAAGGTGCTCTGCTTACTTTCGATGATTAAACTGTTCACTGTCTACGTGCTTCTAAACACTGGCCTGTTAATTGAATTAGCGTTACCCTCTTTCTCCAAAGGCTCAGAATGCAACTCGTACTTTGTCAACCAAGAAACTGACCGCAGTGTTATGTATATGACCGGAAGTTCAGCATACAAATGCGACAGAGAACTGGCTGCTGGATGGTACCGCTTTAATAGCACTGCAGGCTTAAAGATGCCTACTTATTGCGTAGAAAAAAAAAGGTGCAACACACATGCATCGGGCTGGCTAAACGGAACGCACCCCACCCCCCAGGAGGGCATTGTAAACAGGAATGTGTGTTTCAACTGGAGCAGCAAATGTTGCAACTGGCAGACATCCATAAGAGTGAGGAATTGTGGATTATTTTTTGTATACTATCTGACAAAGGCAAGTGGCTGCTCTCTTCGTTATTGCGTCACCAACTGAACATTTTACCTCTTATGTAAACACTACCTGGGTCACGGGCGGATTATAGTTCCAGTGGCCTTGATTCTTTTGGTCAACATCGAGGGTACCAACGATTTCTCATGCGTCAAATAGCCAAGGCCATTCACAGCCACTAAAAGTACAAATTTCTGGTTATGGGCAAAAGAGCTGAAAGTCCAAAGTAGCTGCTTGCTTGAAAACTATTTAAAGGTGGTAATGCTTGAATCTAACCAAAACAAAGAATGACAGTGTCAGAGTTTATAAAACTCGAAGGTGGTCGAGAGAAGATCGATTCTGAGTTCGTATAATCCTCGACGCTAACCGAATGAATAGGGATACATATCCTGCTGGTTACATGAAGTAAGATTTAACTATGAGCGCATGTATGACACATTTATTCATGCTGTTGTAAGTATCTAAATAAGATTCAACTCTTATTAACTGCATCAATTTTTCGACTATGACTTTGCCAATCAATGATTGTATATTTGTCAATGACATTAACAATAAATTATTCGTCTACTTTGATAATGTCGCTATTGGAATAGTCGCACACAGCGTTTAGGTGGATTACAATTTGTTAATGATCTCGTTCAACAAAGCCTACCTCAGGGTAAAAAGCGATGCATCATCTCTCCATCGAAGCTAATCAAAGAGACACGCCAGCAAACTTCATATCAAACTTCGGGTTGACATTATTCTGGATGGACAATGCCACAACTCTACCTTCCTTTTAGGGTCATTTTCATTGTTTTCATCCTTTTGTCGTTTTTGTTTAACAGAACAAAGGATTAAACGAACCAACACTTTCGCTGATTCCCGAGCGGGAGATTGATCAGAAAGCGACAAGATCGTTTCTTCTCGGGGCGGGTACGGGAAAAGTCGTCGCACAAAGACGGAATTACCGGGGGAACGAAGGGGATAACGATTTACCAGGGCACGGAAGAGAAGATTTGTTACGTAGGGAAAGAGGTGCGAAAAGTTTTCTTCTAAACCTAAACAATCATTGTCACTGTAAGGACGAACAAAAAGCAAACATTTCCAATTTAAAAATAATAATCGAAAAGAGTGAGCCAACTCCGAACAAAACCGAGTCATCGAGAAGAAGTTAAAAAATAGAGCAAAAGAAAAAGGAGTTTCTTAGTCAGATGTGATACTCCTGGTAAACCTAGTAAAAAACTCCACACGTTGCGATAAAGCAGCCTTCCTGCGATTATTCTCCGGATTAATCAATTATATGATATGGGATCTGCTGCCGCACAGAAACTTTTTT
>BLFN01000009.1:377614-380114 GCA_014634225.1 Acropora yongei | reverse complement strand
GGAAATCTTAGTCACAACATTCTTTCAAAGTGTATTCCTATGAAAAGACAAAACAAAACAAAACAAACTAATACAAAACAAAACAACGAAAAAAAACAAAAAAACAAAAGACAGACACAGACAACCGGACGTCACCTGTTTTTCCATTTAACTTGTCTTCACACTACGACATTTACATTGTTCAGTATCTTTTCAATTGTAGAGTCGATTAGTTTAAAAATCGTGGAGATACTTATGTCCTGGCACGCGAAATATCCGCTTCCGGTTTCTGTTCGTGGCTCTAGAACGTTGTTTACTTAAGCTCTCTAATAAGTAAGCGCCCCGGGGCGCTTATTTGAGGAAATACGGTGTATAGATATGATTGTATTTTACAGATCTTCAACATGCAAAACTACATTCTGAAATCATCTCAGCCTTCTTAACATATTCTTGAAATTTCGGAAGTCTCAGGCTCAATATTCTCACAAAGTGTATTCCCATAAAATAAAACAGAGTGTACACCAGTAAATTAATCAAGAATCAGAACAGGCGACTGATTCCTCGCAGAATTTTGCCTACCTCACAGTTCTTCTTGCCAATGAGCAGATGCATCGATACCTAAAGTTGTCCATTTGAAAATTTGTTATCACAGGACACTCTTCCCTTCTTTGAAAACGCCCACACGGTCGTTATATTCTGAAATTCTGAAACGGTGGGAACCTCATTTAATGATTACTAATTCCACCAAACACATAACCAAAAACTTTGCCAAATACTCGTAGTACTGTCTTTCAGTTTTAATCGCAAACAAAACTCATCTGAGATCTGGTGAAGGGAATCAAGGAATGCCTTAGTTTAATAGGATTACACCAACAAAGCAGACCAATAGCACTCTATCCTCTAGCATCAGGAAGGTGACTATCCAATCCATATTTTACAACTGAAAATACGAAATATTTTATTCCTGTGGGTATAACTGGTACGTGATAAGTGGTTGAGTTCAGTCTCTCAAAAAAACTTGTTACAAATCATTTTGTTCATGATCAGTTAGGCAAGAAGAAAGGCCAGTTTGTCATCGCTCATCGCCAGACACAGAAAGTTCCCTCCAAAATTCTCAGTCAAATGGGTCAGCCAAAAGACAATCATGGCCGTCTATTCATTTCTCGTTTGTTAGAAGATTAGGTGAGTTTTACTTATTGTTTATTCAAAAACCATCTTACTTTCTATAAACGTCGCTTTTACCACATGATAACCGACGTAACAGAAATTTCTGGTTTTCATTCACGTGATAAGCTGCCACGGTTTTCAACCCAAACTAAAGAGAAAGTTTGCATATGAATAGAACTCAATTCCCTGAGGATTAGTCTGTGGTACCAACATGGCTGCTGTTTCTTTGTTTAGGGGCACCAATATGGCCGCCGTGACGTCATGTGAAAACCAACATATTATATAACGCATAGCACAGGATGTCTAAGAGTAAGTCCGAGTGGTTACATTGTTACGAACTGCAAAAGCATTCAGTGTCAGCTACATCCCTTTACTCAGGAAAAGTAAGTCATTTAACTAAACCTTACAATGCTTTTACCTTTTTTATAGTTATTCACCAAATAACTTTATAGCTATTGTAAGTAAAGATATTACAGCATAATTCGAACTCATTTTGAAGTTTGCTTTGGATGGCGATTCGTTTACTGTTCTGAGTCTCCTGGCGGTGTTTTCTAAGCCTCCATAGGGTCTACATTTTCTTAGCCTCAAGTGAGTCTTAGCTTTGAGAATCTCTCGAAGCAAATGTTGCAGCCATACAAATTCCTCCATAAATTAAATGAATCACATTGATGCTAGCAACTCTTTTCCCCCCTCCATGAGTATTCACAGAGTAGATACGGTACTTGAGGAATTTAAATTCATAGAACAAATGAACAAGAGATAGCAATGAGAATCAAAGCTCCGTTAGATAATAATTAAACAAACGCCTTTCCGTTGATTTCCTTTTTACCCTAAAGCTCTGTCCATTAAAATTTATTGAAAAATTGCTATTGTATTCACAGTGACGAAATATCACAACGAGATTTTCTCTTTTAACCAGTTGGTGGATCAAAAAACTTATTGGGGCGTTAGCCATCAGACAAGTCGCCCAAGATACGTTTTCATAATTTGAGCATCCCGCTTTTTTTTCAATGTAACGAGAAACGATTTCCCATTGGAGAGATGTAGACAAATTATTGGCGTGTTTCCTTAATAGCTTAAAGGCAGAGCAGTGTCCAGGACAATCGCATGGTCAAGTTTGAGATTTCTTCCGTGTTCAGAAGTCCATGAACCTTTGGCGTTGTATGATACATGAACCCAAAGAATTTCTACAGTTCTCTCCAAAGAGAGGTTTTTCATTCGTTATTAAGATGAAGTTTCGGCAATTCTAGATGTCGAAGTGAACTGGGTTGATATCCTTTATTTCAATTTACCTTTCATCGCAAATGTTTGTTTTGATTTGCAGAGCAGGGTTGGCCCAACGGGCCCGGGTTCG
>BLFN01000009.1:317934-322934 GCA_014634225.1 Acropora yongei | reverse complement strand
TAATGCCGCTCAAAACGAGATACAACCAATTACCCAGACAAGAACCTACTTCATCTTTACAAAAACAACAGTTTGATAATTGGTCTCTTTTGTTTTATCATTGGATGACTGACACGTTCGAAATAGCAAATTCTCGTCCTTTGCAGCAGTCGGATCTGTTGCCCATTGAAGAGCAAAACAAAACAAGGATTTCGACAGAAGACCTTCAAAACATTTGGTTGGAGGAAAGAAATGCGTGCTTTGGTCGTCGAGGGAAAACACCTCGATTGCGGAGATGTGTGGCAAGGATTTTACCTCGCAGAGAGATTATCGTAATGATCCTATGTGGAATAGAGGACGCGATTCCTTCAACTCTTCAGTGTTTACTCCTTGGTTTGATCCGGTCGAGCCTGATTTCCCGTAATGTAGATGAGACTGTGAAGGACGCCTTGAAGCAAAAAGTGTAAAAACCTTTTCTCTTTAAGAGCAAATTGTTCCCCTCTGATTAAATTGTGATTGACCTTCTTTTACGACGTCACTAAAGAAAATTGAAATACCAGGCGACGTCCTTCCATGGATAGATAAAGCTCCGACATCTTTAGAGTACTTTTCTAACCGTTTCATTTTGGAAAGGGTAATTATTTTCCCCAAACATCGCAAAGATTTACATATTTATAACAAAGCAAACGGCTCAAAAAACTTTTTTCCCAATAACTATCCACTTTCTTTTGACAAGTTGGCCCAAAAATAACACCTCTTCACACGCAGTGAAACGGATTAAAATTGAGCTACAGAGAAGCAGATGGGAGTATGGCATCTCCGCTTTTCATTTATCGACTTTTAGATTACTCGGATTGGTCAACATACACTGCAGGATTTCTGGGAAGCTCACTTCATCGATCTGCTCTCTAATGACATCCAGCGCATGGAACTAGCGCCTGGGTGGTTTTTCGACAATATAGCCTCAGCCTTTTACTTTCCCAATGTTGTTTATTTGTTTCTCAACCTTTTCCACTGGCAATCGCTTGCTGGGGTATTCTTTTTGGCAACTGCAGCTTTTTTTCTATTAGCCTCTCATCTTGTTGGAAAACTGCGACGGCAAAAAGCCCAAGCATCTAATAAACGTATCGCGATCATTAATTTTCAAACAAACACGACACACTTGAAGGCCAGAGAGGCGTTCTTCTCAGTGGTGGACAGAAGGCTCACGTATGGCTTGCCAGAGCTGTCTATTCGTGTGCTGATGTCTACGTCCTTGATGATCCACTCAGCGCTGTCGGCCAAAAAGTTGGTGACGAGATATTTAGAAAATGTATCTGTGGTCTGTTTTGGTGACAAGATTCGTGGGTTACTGTCCCACCATCGCAGATAATTACAAGAAAGTGATGAAATTGTCATTATGGACAATGGTCATGTCGTGGAAAACAGAAAACCACAGAAATGTGAGGACGATTTTGGTGAAAGCATTGTCCCAAATACTTCCGCCGGCGAATATCAGCCCGAGTCACAACGACCAAAAGAGAAATCATCAGCTGACAAAGCAATGGGACTGGACATTCCTGACCAGGATCCAATTGCAACTGCGGGTTCAGCTATCTTAACATAGCATTTTGTCTTCAATATCGGTGTGAAGTCATCGATATGCACACCTATCGAATGTTAAAGTTCTTCGTTTAATTTTGAGTCTTTAAGAAACGAATTTTCCCTAGAAGATGTCTTCCTATACACAAATTACAGAAATTCAAAAGAGCTTTAGATTTTAACCGAGTCCCCTATTGTAAGTCTTAATGGTCTGAAAATCGACGATTTGTGAGGCATTAGAAGTTGTCAAATGATTTTGCAGCAAAAGCGCCCGATGAGCCTCGACAGCATTGAATAGAACTGGAATAAAATGAAACTAAAATTTTCAGAGATAACCGATTATTCAGCGCCAATTTTATGGAAGGTTGATCAGAAATAAAACAGCTTTAGTGGTGCAGAGTTGGTAAGCTTAAGTTGCATCATCCATGTCTATTTTAAATTATCACCCTTGCTAGGCATTGGATCTGATCCTAAGAACAAAGGTTAGAATTATTTACTTTTGTTTTGTGACAGTCATTTATTTCTTTCTTGACTCTTGCTCTTACCTTTTTTAGCTGGGCACGCTGGTATCGTCTAGAAAATCTCTCTCTGGATCATAGTTCCTTTTCAAATGGTAACCAATACCATCGCTGCCCAACAAGATATTGTACACACACCAGTGTTTTCTCTGCTATTTACGTCCTTTACGACAACGGAATCGATAATTGCAACAACTCTGTAATCCACGCATGCGAACAATGGACAACAATGGTAGCCTCTGGTGCTCAGCCAGAAGTGCTAAAATGTAACTCACTTCACTTTTCCCAGGCATCAAGATGTACACAACCAAGCATTTTACATGGTGCTGTCTTTCTCGTCGGTGTGAGCTCATTTGTGTTCCCTTTATAGCCTGTGTAGCCCTTGCCTCAGTGGCATTTTCAATCGATCCAGGTTAGTCAATATACTAATTTAAAATACTATACTAATTTAATTGTTATTTTGGATGAGCCAACAGCTCATGTTGATCCAATAACTGAGCAAACCATATGGAAGACTGTGCACGAGAAATTTTACAACTCTAGAGTGATAACTATTGCTCGTCGGTTGGACACAATCAAAAATCGCGACACGATATTAGTAATGAGGGAGGGGGAGATAGCTGAATTTTGTACGTTTGATTCACTTATGGGTAGGGACAGCCGTTTGCTAGCTACAACTGCACAAACTATTTCACAATAATGTACAATGATGGGTGTGACTCATGAGGAAAGTTGAAAAATCTCAAGTTGTGTCCTCTTCTTTTATTTAATATATCACCGTTACTGCGGTGTATAAGAAATACCAAAAACGCGTTTAGGAGGTAGTTAAGGAAAGTAAGAAACCTATTGAATTCAGATATAAATGTGCATACTGAATTTCACGCCTGATAAAAATTGCAAAATTGTTTAAATTTTGTTGGTCAACTGTTGATCGTGGCCTTAAGATTTCAATGAGGGATTTCCAAATGCTAGTTTTTTTTTAGAGGGTTTATTGTGCGATGCAATCTCTGAGTTCGACATTTTCTTTTGGAGGGCATTTAGAGAGGGAGAGAGACGAGAAAAAAAAGGCGAAGCCAGATGGAATGTTAGAGTTGAGTAAAATGGACCACCAGTGATAAACCTAATTTGTTGCTAAAAGGCATCAAAATGGATTTAAATTACAACATTGCTTTGTCAAGAGTCATTAGAATTCAGCCCTGCCACAGTATGTTGTTGCAGCCTTGATCCTGAAAATACAGCTCAGGTTAATACATTCCACATCGTGATGAAATGTGACTTTCAGTGAAAGACGGGTTAAGGACCGGAGTCCACTATTCAATGTTTTTCATGAAGAACAAAGGCACAAACGCATGCAACGTGAAATTCTCGAAAAGCATGATATATACAAATTGAATGTCTCCATTGTTTAGAAGCATTTCGTTCTGCAGTTAATTTATTCTTAAGCGACAATGAAAGCTAAAATTAAAGTTATTTTCCACGTTTTCGTTCACTCTTCACTGTTCGCTTTTTACCTTTAACCACGGTTTGTGAGATTACCGTTTTCTTATTACTCGCTGGATAAGCAGCTTGTCACTGTAGAGTGAACTATATATTAGTTTCATTAACAGGAAAATTTTTTGTGTAAAGAATGGACCGTGTCAAAATGGTGAAGTAATCCGCGGACTATTCAAGGTAAAACTGATAAACAAATGGTCAAAGAAAACTCGCAATAAGAAATCAAAAGAATATTTGAAGGATTATTCTGTAGCCGTTAAATGCCACGAAGATTTAAACCATTATTTGAACAATTACATGTGAGTGATAAGCAGAGATTTACCAACTTTATCATGACTGTATCCAAGGAAAAAATCAAATACACCATCAAAGGAAATATAAAACATACTCACCTATGAAGTCTAGAGACTTCTCTGGAGGGGAAAACCGTAAGGTGAGTTCTTTGCGTCTAAGTATTTGAGCTTAGCTTCAGTAAAAGGTCTGTAACGGAAATTTGCATCTTGTTAGCTATGTTTCGAGAAAAGTTGTCATTTTCCCAGGGAAATCTTGGCCGCCAAAACTCTCACGCGCCAATTTAGTGCTATTCACGGTTTTGTTCTAACTATATATCACAGACGAAAGACTAAAATGAACTCGATTTTGAATTTTTTCCCTCAAATCTGATGCTATTCGAATCTATGTTTAAGGTTTGGATTACTCGTGCCCAATCTTAGCGCTATTCTCCCCAGGGGAATACGAGCACAAAAGCCAAAATAAGCCACTGTAAACCCCCACAAAGTCCCAGCGTAACCCAAGGGAATGCATAGCATTCTCGCGAGCGTTATCTGCCCTATTTAGTTTCTTGTTTATTCAGGCAGTTCCAGCAAAGTTTAAGGTCTCTAGACCCGTGCTAGGAGATTTTTGCCCCACCCCCCTCCCCGCAGCGATGGAATATATATTCTCTCATGGTCTTCCGACTCGCAAGGCCTCGGGCCGATTCTTCCATATCTTAGTGTATCTAGGTCCATTTGGCTTTGTGTGTGGGTGGGCCTGGTGAGAATATATTACTATGTAACTTAAGGGAAGTAAAAGTCTTCGTATATATTATATTAACAGACCAGGAGTAGTTCTTCGGCCAGAACAGTGGTTCAACAATTATGAAACGAGCGCTACAGAACGGTTAGTGCGAAGTCATCATGATTTCTAATTGTCTGAAAAGTGTCCGTACAATTTGAATTTCCACAGCAAAGCGACATCAAAATGGCTGACTGATCCGCTAAGAACGAGACGCGTGACTTACCCTTCTCTCCCCGACGACGAGTTCGCATAATTATGGACCACAAATTCAAATTACCTTTACGGGAACAAGGTCAGCGACATTCGCCAGTTTGTCCTCAAAGGGACAGTACACTCACCCTCACCTAGATGAAATATTTCGAGATACTTACC
>BLFN01000009.1:297934-302934 GCA_014634225.1 Acropora yongei | reverse complement strand
CATGGTTGTTATTGATCTTCTTCCCAACTGCAGTGGTGTTTATACTTCTCGTAAGATACTACTTAAAGACCTCTCGAGAGCTGAGGAGATTAGAGTTCATTTGTCGGAGTCCAGTCTTCTCTCATTTTTCTGAGATCATGGCTGGACTGGAAACTATTCGAACCAGAAGAATGGAGAAAGAATTTCTAAATCAGTTTTACAGGTACGTTTCCAGTATAACAGTATATGAGTCTGAATGGAATCCAACTCCATTCCTTACTAATTCTTGGGGTGACTTTTGTTTTATGACAATCATTTATTGCCTTCAATTTTCTTGACTCTTGCTCTTACCTTTTTTAGCTGGGCACGCTGGTATCGTCTAAGAAATTTCTCTCTGGATCATAGTTCCTTTTCAAATGGTAACCAATACCATCGTTGCCCAACAAGATATTGTACACACACCAGTGTTTTCTCTGCTATTTACTTGAACGGAGTCGATAATTGCAACAACTCTCTAATCCACGCATGCTAACAATGGACAACAATGGTAGCCTCTGGCGCTCAGTCAGAAGTGCTAAAATGTAACTCACTTCACTTTTCCCAGGCATTAAGACGTACACAACTAAGCATTTAACATGGTGCTGTCTTTGTCGTCGGTGTGAGCTCCTTTGTGTTCCTTTTATAGCCTGTGTAGCCCTTGCCTCAGTGGCATTTTCAATCGATCCAGGTTAGTCAATATACTAATTTAAAATACTATAGACCATATTCATAAATGGCGGCTAAATAATTATTCTTTGTTTTTATGCTAATCATCCTAACTAGCCTCGTTTGCACGAAAAATTTTCAAAAGAATTTGTGCTTTAAAGTGAGGCTAGTGAGGATGATTAGCATAAAAACAAAACAATAATTTCTTGGTCGCCATTTATGAATATGGTCTATACTAATTTAATTGTTATTTTGGACGAGCCAACAGCCCATGTTGATCCAATAACTGAGGAAACCATATGGAAGACTGTGCACGAGAAATTAAACAACTGTAGAGTGATAAGTATTGCTCGTCGGTTGGACACAATCAAAAATCGCGACACGATATTAGTAATGAGGGAGGGGGAGATAGCTGAATTTGGTACGTTTGATTCACTTATGGGTAGGGACAGCGGTTTGCTAGCTACAACTGCACAAACTATTTCACAATAATGTACAATGATGGGTGTGACTCATGAGGAAAGTTGAAAAATCTCAAGTTGCGTTCTCTTCTTTTATTTAATATATCACTGCGGTGTATAAGAAATACCAAAAACGCGTTTAGGAGGTACTAAAGGAAAGTAAGAAACCTATTGAATTTAGATATAAATGTGCATGCTGAATTTCGAGCCTGATATAAAAATTGCAAAATTGTTTAAATTTTGTTGGTCAACTGTTGATCGTGGCTTTAAGAAGTCAATGAGGCATCAGTTTCTAAATGCTAGTTTTCTTTTTAGAGGGTTTATTGTGCGATGCAATCTCTGAGTTCGACATTTTCTTTTGGAGGGTATTTAGAGAGGGAGAGAGACAGAGAAAAAAAAAGGCGAAGCCAGATGGAATGTTAGAGCTGACTAAAATGGACCACCAGTGATAAACCTAATTTGCTGCATTATTACCTTAAGCGATAAAAGGCATCAAAATGGATTTAAATTACTACATTGCTTTGTCAAGAGTCATTAGAATTCAGCCCTGCCACAGTATGTTGTTGCAGCCTTGATCCTGAAAATATAGCCCAGGTTAATACATTCCACATCGTGATGAAATGTGACTTTCAGTGAAAGTCGGGTTAAGGAGTCCACTATTCAATGTTTTTCATGAAGAACAAAGGCACAAACGCATGCAACGTGAAATTCTCGAAAAGCATTATATAGACAAATTGATTCAATTGCTTAGAAACATTTCGTTCTGCAGTCAATATATTCTTAATAAGCGACAATGAAAGCCAAAATTAAAGTTATTTTCCACGTTTTCGTTCACTCTTCACAGTTCGCTTTTTACCTTTAACCACGGTTTGTGAGATTACCGTTTTCTTATTACTCGCTGAATAAGCAACTTGTCACTGTAGAGTGAACTATATATTATTTTAACCGACTCTTTTCATCAGGAAATATTATGTCGCTCACTTGACGTATCATGCCACATTCTAAACCCCAAAGTTCTCCGTCCTTCGGACTTCGCACTTAAAACTTATCTTCGATCAATAAAAGGTCTCACTGAATAACACTGCGATCCTGTGAGTTCCTTGGTTAAATAACAAAATTATTATAACTAATATCAAAATTTGTCGACTTCATTGCGCGCAGTTGTATCTCAACGCTTAATAGCCGCTTTCAGCTGAAATGCTGAATACCCCGCCACTCCAAAGATGGCGGTCAACTTTCTACAATTGAAGCAGATAACCGGTCGCGGCAACTATGGCATTCCGTTACGGAAAAAAATCTTCAACACGCGTTCAAACTATATTAAACGCGCACAAATAAAGCGAAACTCGTTCATTTAATATCAATTCAATTCAATTCAGTTTTAATTTAAACCCACAAAAGTATTAGCTTTACAGAAAAATAGAATACATATAAATACAAGGTTGATTGTGAGAAGTTTGGCACACCTAAATAGCTTATGAAACTAATCAAGTAGGTGCCAAAACTCCAAAAAATAAAGAGAACCGTACAAAAGTTAATCGAACCGCATACATATAAATCGAACTTCCACAAATATCAATCGAACTGCATACATATAAATCGAACTTACACAAATATCAATCCGTATAAATCGAACGTACCCGACAAAAATATATAAATCGAAATTTTAAAAGCTAGTCATCGGTTAGCGACTATGAGCAAGTAGGTCCCTCATATATGAAAATAGGCCATTTCAGAGTTCCCCTCAGGCTCTCTTTCAAAGCAAGTCTAAGTGCGAATTTTTTTATGGTTAATACTCCAAGGGGAATTACTTAATTAGGCCCAGGACTCCACCCGTTGGTCAGCTTGTCAATCCGCTGTCGCGTCAGTGTGACATGATCGTTTTGTTTAGCTCGTCGTTCACTCGAGTCGTTTGGTCAATTTTGTCTCCTTTTCTTACCTTTTCTACATGGCTTCTGCCGCCGGTAAACGCAAAGTCAAGGCACCGACCTTACCGACGGGTTTTGTTTACGACCTCCCTTCACTAAGTCGACCGTCTCACAGGGCTCCAGGCGCAAGACCTTCGCTTTAAGACGACCGCACTCCACTACGTGTCTCCCTGGTCTCCATGCCGGAAAATTCCCAGGATTTGGAGCTGATCAAACTTCAGATAGAGAAACAGCCTCTGGAAATATAAGTCTTGGAACTGGAAGCTCAAGCCAAGGCTCGATCGCTATCGTTCCTAGCAGTGTTAAACCGGCAGCGATTCCTTCGCTCGACACCGTACGTTCCGGACACAATGCCGGTAAGTCACAAGGTCAACTTGACTACAATGCACGTATTACTAATCCGCAAGAATAGCCTCATTTGCATGTTCCATTCGGTCTTGCCAGGAAAAAGTTCAAAGATCTAACAAACTCTGAATTAGTTTACGGTTATTTAGACATTGTTAATTCTGAATCACCCAAGAAGTAGGCTGTCATGACGCGACATCTGATGTCTCTAATGCGACTCGCTTCAAAGTATAATTGGCCCGCTGTTCTTTCCTTTCACGCCGCCGTTTTAGATTGCATAGAGGCCGGCCTCGCCAACTGGGGTGATGACTTTAGCGAGATCGAGCGATTCAACATCACTGAATCTCAGCGACCCCCCAACACAACACCGTCCTCGAACAATGCCATAGTCCCAGGTCCCAGCAACCGCTCACGCTTCTATGGCCGCGAATGGAATCGCACTGGCACTTGTCACAACACCAGTCATCAGCGGGGAGTGGAACACATCTGTGCTTACAGCAAACTCCCTGATCATACTATTGCGTCTTGTCCTACTCGACCACCGCCTTTTTCACATCGTCCCACACCACCCACGTCCGACTGACTAGCCATCTCTCCGAACTCTCCCGAACAATCTTCATTATCTTCGAACTCACTGCTTGCTCCGTTACCTTTGTCCGAAGTCTCGTCCGTTTCCGTTTTGCCGTCTGGTCAGCTTTCGCTTTCCAGTTCCCGTTAGGACGCCGCCGTTGTTCGCCATATCCTTTGCTCCAAGTCGTCACATCCCAACGCCTTCGGAGCTCGCATTTCCGTTCCTTCGAAATTGAATATTCCTTCGTGGAAATCTGCTCTCGACAATTACTCTGATTCTGTAGTGGCCGATTTTCTCTCATTTGGTTGGCCCATCAACTACCACTCAAGTTCCGTTCCTACACCTTCCAAGTCCAACCACTCCTCCGCACTCCGTTTCCCAGATGCTATTAACTCCTTCATTGCAGCCAAAATTTCTCATGGGGCTACCACTGGACCCTTTCTCCACAACCCTTTCCCGTCGCTGCTCCAAACGTCGCCGCTGCAAACTGTTCCTAAAAATGACTGTAAGCGTCGCTTTGTTTTGAATTTCAGTTTTCCCCTCGGTGCCTCCGTTAATGACGGCATCCCCAAAGACTCTTTTCTGGACGAACCTTTTCATCTTTCTCTCCCTCGCTCTGCCGACTTCGCCGATCTCATCATCGTCAAGGGCCCAGGATGTTTCCTTTTTAAGAAAGATTTGAAGCGCGCATATCGTCAAATCCCCGTTGATCCAAGGGATTACAATTTACTCGGTTACCACTGGAACGATTTTCTATACTTTGATCTGGTCCTTCCCTTCGGCCTTCGTTCAGCCACCCTCGCTTGCCAACGTACTACCAACGCGAATGCGCACATTTCCTATTCCGTTTATCATCACCAGTGTGTAAATTACATCGATGACTTTGGTGGCGTAGGGTCTTCGCACGACGACGCTTTTGAAGCCTTCCAGGACCTCGAAATCCTTTTTTTAACCGCGTGGGTCTGGAATCCTCCCTGGAAAAAGATTGCCCTCCTTCAACTAGAATCGAAT
>BLFN01000009.1:267260-272260 GCA_014634225.1 Acropora yongei | reverse complement strand
TCTTGTTATATGGCGGACTCAGTTCCACACCAATAACATTCGAACGCAATGTATAGCTGTCGAGAAAAATAAATAAATAAATAAAATGAAAGATAATAAAAACAAAATTAATAAAATTGAAACAGAAATTGGAAGAAAGAGATATCAGGCTTTAACTCGAGAAATGAAAATATGGTAAGATGATCGAGTGCTTGCCTAAAAAAGAGTCACAGTCACTCTTGGTTGGCTACACGCACAGGAAACCTCGTTCCACTACATTTCCGCTGGAGAGAGGCGGGAAAAAGCCGAGTAATTAGGTTGATTTTCAGGGACTGGTTATAGAAGGAAAAAAAAGACACCATTCGATATTTCAATAGGACAGAATCAGTGTTCATCATGTTTACGGGATTTACTTTAAGAAATGTCGAATGCATAGAGATATATTTGTGTCGTTAGACAAACATCGATTAAATTATATAGAACGTGAAGTAATGAGGTGTGGCTGCTTTGTACTCCAAATAAACCAGTTGAAGACTTTTAGCCACTTGAAACATGTGTCAAATCAAAAACGTTTTTCACTAGATGAAGAAGTCTTCCTAACAATCAATCGACAATTTTGATCTTTTTTGATCAAACTTGGGACAAATTTTGGATTTATTTTTTACTTTACTTTTATTATAGTTTTAATTGATTCTGATAAAATGCATGCATGGAAGTATGATGGCCGCTTAAGAAAGAAATAACTCACTTATTACTCTGTTTCCAAGTCAGCATTCCTTCTTCCGTCACTTGCAATGTGACCACAATAATTCTCACTGAAAAAGAAAAAAGAAAAAAAAATGAAAATGAATGAGAGTTAACTTGATTAGTTTTAAACAGCTAAGCAAAAAGAGGATGACGTGATGGGCTATCACTACTCAGATGAGATCTAAAATTACTGAACAACAAACCTGTATTGTCAAACACCTCAGATGCCAGGCTGGTCATGTCGCCTGTTTGATTGAAAACAATCTCTACCTCTTCTCCGAATCCAGCTGGTAATTTTTGTACTGTCACACCTTCAAATATTGAAGAAAACAACATTTAGTATTGAAAACGCTATATCAGTGTCACTTTTTCCGTAGCAAACAAGAGCTTTTAATTGTCATTTATAACAGAACTAATTTCCATCCTTCCTGGGAATTCATATTGCACATTTCGTAGAGGACGCCTCCAAAGTTTTAGTAGGGACCGTTAGCATCGATGACAGTAACGGTGACGACATCAATATCAATTAAGAAGTTGATTGGTCGAATTGGGAAAAAACAAGCGTGCTGCACGTGAGGCAAGATTCCGTGCCGCCCTCTGTAAAAAAAGAACAACGTGAAATAACCACATTTGCGTCTTTTCGATTTCACGTCTTTGCATCGCCAAGGTATTATTAAACCAGTAACTGAAATATCATCGGCTCGAGTCCTTGTAAAAGAGCAACGTGCTTTTTTTTTCATCAAGTGACCATTGAAAAAATCATCATCCCTGCATCTATTAATTGTACTCTTCCAATATAAGGTAGTGAAATCAAATGTGCTTTCTATAGATGGAGATAGTAAAAATAATATATCTGCTGGATGGATCAAGGAGACAGTAAAAATTCTAGTTGCTGGAACTTACTCAGGTTTGCTCCAATGTTGGTGTACGTCAGGTTTCCTGATCTGCAGTAATAATCACAACAGCTTAAAGCCTTCCTCCTTATTTCGCAGTTTCCAATTAATTCTCCGCTTGCAACCTCGTGACATGACCAAGGATATGGCAAGGCCTATAAACGAAATCACTCGGTCATTCAAACTTAATCCATATTCAGTAACTGTTACGAAAGGAAGAGGGTGAAACGACGCCATTGGAGTGTGACCTGAAGAAATTCATCTGACGACTTTTTAAAAGAAATTAACAGGTGTATCAATCATAATGTTTCAATCAATGCAACAAGGAAATGTTGCCTTAAAAGATATTACCTAGAATTAAATAAATGATCAAAGCCAATCAAAACCGAGCTTTAACTGAATAACCAGGCTACTTACTTTCCATCGCGAACTGTTTGTATACGTTTCCCGGTGCAAGCAAGAAGAAATCTGTGAAAGTAGATTTCATTGTCATCGCCAACAACAAAAGCAGGAAGATTCAAGGGAAAGCAAAGGAAAGAAAGCAATTTCGAGTAAATGTCTCTGACGACTTTTCACACGTAATTACCGATTAACAATAACATATCATTAGTATTGACCAACAAGGTTTGTCCTAGATTGCTAATTTTCGCTTGAGTCGAATATTGGAAGCTTCCTATTACGTGGATAAGATAATTTTTTTTGCTGCAAAAATAAGGGAAAACGCAATGTGCATGCATGCAAGGAAGCACCAATGCATGCACAAAAGAGGGGCACAGAAACGTTAGCAAGCATCATAGGTTTTAGTACACTTGATCCAACGTGTTTTGAAAGATTGCATAGCCGTATCTATGGTCTCCTGTTGGCGTTATAGACCTTTTCCCGCACTCGTAGTGTTGTGGCATTATTCCTTGGGATATTCTTTGCAATTCTTGGTTAAGATGTCCTCTGGAATACGGTTTATAAATATTAGGAACATTTCGTCTTGTTTCAGGAATTCGCATATCATTTAAATGCGAATGCCACATTATAGTATGCAAATGCAGTACACAAAGAATCTTAAGCTTAGGAAATTTGAATTGGTACATCGTTGAGTCAGGCAATCAGGTCGCTCGATGCATCAGCCAACTGTCCAGAGATTCGACCAGCCAGCCACAGGTGATTGATAGTCGGTAGGTCGGACGTCCGTCGGTCGAACGATCGGTCGTCGGTTGGTCAGTCAGTCAACAGAAGAAAGTTGTCCATCCGAATGAATCAAAATCTTAGAACTGTGGCAAATTTAAGCAATGAAAGTGAACTCAGGGAAGTTTGTACCTTCTGTGGGGAATTAAACTGCATTAAAACAGCAAAGCTGGTGAGATGATTACAACTGCAAATTGTTTTCTCGAACGATGATCCATGCAGCAATGAACAACCGTGGCTTGACCATGAGCCATTGGACGAGCTAAGAATGCAAAGATAGTTTTAGTTTTTAATCTATCGTAAGTTTAGCCTGCTCAGCTTTTGTTCTTCAGTTGGGGTCAGATAGAATTTTGGCAAATTTAGTACCGCAGAAACGACACTGGGCTTAATTGTGTAAGGAAACAACTTATCGCTTGAATTTGTCACTCGAAATAAATAACCCCAAATATACTAATTAATTAATTGATAATTAAATAAGTGATGCTAACTATAGCTGGGAGGCGAGGGTTTGTTGACGTAATAATACTCTAATTCGCTCTCAATGTTTATTCTTCTATGCTGCTGCTGCTGCTGATGTCATTATTTTCCTTGCGAAGTTCGTTTTTCGCTGTTAGCTCAAAACAAATGTTACCTTGAACAGATGCATTAACTTGACACTAGAAAATTCACTATCTTACAAATTAAAACTTTTTCTCCTTTAAATGAATCACAGCTATGGAGAAAAGGACGTTTAACCCACCCAGGATACTCCTGCCAGAAAACGCATTTCCTCTTGACATCTCGATGAGGAACCTCGGGAAAGAATAATCCCATTGATTACGGGCTTGTTCAGAGAACACAATGGACTAAGAAACTTACGTTCATGCGTAGAAGAAAGAACAGAATTAGTAATTGAAATTAGTTTGATAATAAACCCCAAGACTGCGACCTGGAAATCGCAATCCCCAACCAGGTAGAGATGGCCCAGAGACCATTTAGGTAAGTCTTAGGAACAACTGGGTCCTCCCTAATTATTTGGAATCACGTACCTTACTTACATTGCAAGCTTATTCCTCGACAATCTCGTTCTCAGAGCCCACGTGTCTTTTGGTCAGCGCCAAGACACGGTGTCTTGGCGTTGACCAAAAGACACGTGGGCTCTGGGAACGAGATTGATTCTTCCATTTTGTACCGACGCATGGCATGAAATAAATGAACGTACGCATGCGCGTTTCCTGAGTAAATGGTGTATCTGGTGATGGTACCTCTGGACGTGTTGTCAGAGCACTGTACCGTGACGACGCTCCCCGAAATTTCGACCCGGCGGTCGTTTTTAGTCTGAGCGTGCACAGCTTCCAGACACCTGCCCTCTCGGACAGGCACAAAGAGAGAGAAATGTCGGCTCCTAGACCATATGAGACATATCCCTGTCCTACGGCTTCGCAGCTCAGTCCAGTAAAACATACCAATAAATCAAATGGCAAATATGTATATCAAAGTGGAATCGTTTTCTCTCTGTTGGGTATGTGAGCGCATGCACATTGAAATAAATGAGTACGTAGGCGCATTTGTCGAAAAGGCTAGAATCTAACCACATATTTAGTGGTATTTGCAGTCGACGTTTATTTACATTTGTGTATTTACCTTGGCGTGACTGTAAGTGATATTGATCAGATGACGTAAGGTCTTGTTATATCGAGGACTCAGTTCCACACCGATAACATTCGAACGTAATGCATAGCTGTCGAGAAAATAAATAAATAAATAAATAAAATGAAATATAATCAAAACAAAATTTATAAAATTCAAACAGAAATTGATCGAACGAGGTAACAGGCTTTGAACTCGAGAAATGAAAATATCGTAAGATGATTGAGTGGTTGCCTGAAAAAGAGTCGCAGTCACTCTTGGTTGGCTATACGCACAGGGAACCTCGTTCCACTACATTTTCGCTGGAGGGCGGCGCAGAAAAGCCGAGTAATAAGGTTGATTTACAGGGACTGATTATAGAAGGAAAAAAAAGACACCAATCGATATTTCAACAGGACAGAATTAGTGTTCATCATATTTAGGGGATTTACTTTGAGAAATCTCGAATGTGCCGAGATATATTTATGTCGTAAGACAAAAATCGATTAAATTATATAGAATGTGAAGTAATGAGGTGTGGCTGCCTTGTACTTCAAATAAACCTGTTGAAGACTTTTAGCCTCTTGAAGCATG
>BLFN01000009.1:124924-129924 GCA_014634225.1 Acropora yongei | reverse complement strand
TTGATGCATCTTTTTTATCATTATTTTGTCGTTGGTAGTTTTTCTCTTTTACGTGACTGATTCCAATAAAGGTCTTTTTATTGCTCATTTTCTTTTCAATTTCTTCTTTTTTTTTTCATTACGATTTTTTTGGATTTCTTAAAGAGCCCCTCTCACGTATTGATGTCATTTTTAGCAATCTGGAAGCGTTAGCATAGGATGGATGGCCAGTGAAATAATACATTTGCCCTCAAGTAAGCGCCGAGGGTAAAAGGTGTAATAAGTTTTATACTCTAAACCTAACCCTAACTTTGACCTTAACCCTAACCGTAACTTTGGGTCATTCTGCATATATTACATCCAGCATAATTATGCCATTCGAGCCTTTACCCTCACCAGCGACAAAGTAGTCCAATTTCATTCCCACCTCAGTTATCTTTACAATATTTTTTGGCGTTTTTCTTGCAAATATCTTTCACCTTATTGTTAAGATCGCTTAAGAAGGTCCTGCCACCTTCAGTTCCTACCGCATCACCTATTGTTAACCGACTCAGTAAAGTATTGAATATATAAACCGGGGTTTGCACTTTTCTTATCGTAACAAACGTTCCATTCTAGTATAGCAGAGGTATTCGAGAGGAGCTCTATGGACTGTTTAAACGTCTCATGGTTTTTAGCAATCTTGTTAACGTTATATCGGAGACTATTCAAATTGCGCCATAACATAATTCATTACAGCCTAACAATGCGCAAAAAAGACAATGGCTTCCTTATGCCCCACTGCTCATGAGGAATAACTTATCTAAAGTATAATGGACAAGACTTAAGATAATTTTTGCAAAACATGGCGATAAAAATGATGTAAATAATTGTGTTTTAATCCAACTTAAGTTGATGAACGCAAAAAGACGATGTAGTTACTTTAAAGCATTTAAAGGATCACGATTAGCTAACGGGCGAACTTACTCTCTATTTATCCTGTCTTAACTCTTACTCCCCACACCTCCCCCGAAGCAGCGTCGTTTGAAACAATGAGTCATGCATTCCTGCATTTTACTATGCAGGTCATTATATAAACTGATTATATGTCTTCATTTTTGCTAGACAACGGTTGCGTTCATATCTACCAGAGAAGGAACTGAACGGTAAGTTTTAGGTGAAATGCCCTAATATTAGGCTATAGAGAAAATTGCAAAAGTTATATGCGTCAGATAAATTGATCGAAAATTTTCGTGCGAAATATTTAAGTTTTTCGTCCAAGAAAGGCTCTCCTCATCAATTGGAGGTAATTGCCGCGCGCTCATCTAGGAACCCTAATCTCTCATTCCACAGACCAAACCCCACTACATCTAAGACGCTATAGCCAAGTCACTTTAGTTATTTTGTATCAAAATTGTACTCAGCAGGACATATGAATAACCTGGGCAAAAACATGATAACCATTTGACACAAGGTCTCTATTAGCATAAATTCATCGGATACTGATTGAGGAGACAGACGTTTGCGTCAAGGGAGGCCACAGGACCTTCTGAAATCGCACAAGCCAATTTTTAAGCCCTTTTGCAGGCTGTAAATACTAGTTGTGGCCATTCTTCAAAAAATAACACCTTGGCTTGAAAATTTTGAGTCGGCAAATTTATTTTAGGTTAGTCTTGTCAAACGAATAATTACTGGTCAAGGTTTAATTTACCACCGTGAAAGATTTAGAACCTGACGTTTCGAGCGTTAGCCGTTCGTCAGAGCCGTACCGCATTGCTGTCATAAATAGAAGCATCGGTCTGTTCTACACTGGTCAAAAGATCTTAGGTTTGAAGTAAAGGAGGCGTCATTATTCATTCACCATTCTTTAACAAAGATTTGATAGCCCTCTCTAAATCGCGTGTGATGCGAATTATTCGGCCACACAAGTAATTAACTCCGTTTTCTCATTGACAAGCACAAATACCCCGTGATCGGCAAACACCTTAAAAAACAAACAAACCGAACAAGCAAGCAATCAAAAAGCCGACCAATCTCCATGAGTAACTTTCCACTTCAGTTAAACTTTGAGTGCCTTGTTTATGAGATACTGCTAATTAAGAAAAAGAGAACACTCAAACAGACTCCAGTTAAACTGTTCACTTTGTTCCATGTACATTTGTTTAAATTTTTAAGTTATTCTAATACAGTTTCACACTCTAATTTCTGTAGATAACGTTCCTAAACTTTCAATAACTTGCGTTTCATGACGATGACGTCATGTTTTATATCACTCCTGTTTCTTTTTAACCACCCATACTCCTCAGATATTTGAACTTGTAGCTTGAAAAACTTGATTAGGGCGTGCTGGAGTAATCTCTGTACGGCACTCCACTAGCTGTGATCATGAAAATGCCAACTTTGGAACAAAACCTTATGTTGGAATCTCGATTACAAAATCTTGCGCCTCAGTTGGTAGATTGAAATGAACAAGAGCAGTCACTTTTAAAAACACTTTGTTTTGCTGCGATCGAAATTATGAATGCAAAAGAAGCGTGAAACAACGGGAGGGCAGAAAGCAAATTTGCAAAGGGTAACAATAGAAACGAGTGGTATTGACTCACTGACAATCTTTGTGCCAATTTTGGTATACAATGAATGGATTTGTATTTGTCCATTTAAGACGTGAGCACATAAGTGCATTTATCGTAAATTAATTTTCTCTCTAGCTCCGTGAGATGATGACCTACATTTCGAAATGCTAATGAAGTTTTCTACAACATTGGGTAAAAAAAAATGCAAAAGCGACATCAAAGATGAAAGTAAAAATTCGCGCCTTGATGCTCGAAATAACTATCCTGCGAAGGGAAATGTCCTAGTCATTAACCGTAAAACTACCCAAGCGGAAACGTGCCGCTAAAAACTTAAAATAACTCGGACATCTTACCGATGATGGTCTGAGGAAAAATTATCTAAAGACGACAACTTTCGGGTTTTTATTTTCAATGCTGTGATTTCTTTTAGTACTGTTACGTGGGAGAGTTGACTAGAATGACATGAAGCCTTCAGTTTTTTCAGAGCTGTGTCCACTTTCCCGCTGGCTAACAAACTGCTCTCGTTTTGTTGTGTTTTCCTCGCATTTTCTGATCAGATAAAGTGGTGACCACCCAGCCCAGTGGGCCCAAAATACATAGAACCTGCAGACACCTTTCTAAGTTCAGAAAACAGACATTTTCGTCCTACCATAGAAACAATTACTTACTGGAATTATCATCTTGCGCTCGGCTATCCTCTGATTCCTGCGTCCTTAACATCGCCTGCTCTCGGACTGCATTGCTCATTGTAGAAGTATTTTTCATGCCAACACAAGGATCTTGACAATGCAACTCATTTGGGAAATGTTCAGTTTCCCATGTGGAGTACATTAATGATTTTCACGTTATGACCCGGCCATTCATTGGTCGAGAAGGGTGTCCATTTGCAAGCTTGTTATTCTACTCCCTATAAGTAACGTCTTCCTTTACCTGAGGATTATTTCATCTTGCCTTGTTCTCAATAATATGCATATATTACAAACAGAAACTCTTTGATTGAGTGTCTCCCAAAATTCTTCTGAAAGGGATCGGGAACCATCATAAGCAAGCGTGAAAAAAAAACCTTTGCTTTTCTATCAGATTATGCCAGCCTATGAAAGATTCGATAAACGTCGACGTGAGGAACCTTCCTCGTTCTTACATCAAGAAGAAGTTGGCCTTTGGTCTGTTTTGTTTTTTGATTGGATGACTGAAACCTTTAAGACAGGAACTTTGCGTCAGTTGCAACAGTCGGATCTGCTGCCCATTGAAAAGCAAAACAGAACAAAGGTTCTCTCCGAAAAGTTTCAACAACTTTGGAACGATGAGCAAAATTCGTGCGTCAAATCTGGAAAGCAACCTCGATTGTGGAGATGTGTTGTAAAGATGTTACGTAAAGAAGAGATTTTAATAATTGCCATTTTTAGCATGGTACATAAGATTGGCAGCACACTTCGATGTTTACTGCTTGGTTTCATTCTATCTGATTTGATTTCCAAGACTGGAGACAAAACAATGACGTACACCTGTGCTGTACTTTTGGGAGTAGTCTCAATGGGAGAAAGGCTTGCTTCACATTCACAGAGATGGATGAGTGAGGTATTTGGTGCTAGGATTTGTTGCGCGCTGAAGGGCATCGTTTATTCTAAGGTGAGAATGAGTTGCATGGTTAAAGAATATATCAGTTCATCAACAAATTCTGTGAAGTGAAAGCGGTAAAATTTCATATCGTGTTATTCCTTTTGGTTTCTATAGGGAAGAGCCATTTTTAAATGGTTAATAGTTTATTTTTAAGTTCAGAACGTAAAATTCAGGGCTTGTTACTGTTAGTTGGTACGTCGTGCTTTTCCGTGCTATTCTTTGAGATATATTTGCTACATTTTCTATCCGAAATGTTTAAAGCTTCTTCCCTAAGATGCTCTCCTTGAAGTTGAAAATTGCCGTTGAGCTTGATACTTCACTAAGAGATTAATGTACACACCCTTTCTGCGATGTCACCGGAGTCATTATGCCAAAAACAAGCACTCACCCGCCGCTCCCCCCCCCCTAAAATAATAACATTAAAAAGCCCTAAATGTAAATGGATATCATTTGAAGCATTAGTTTCAACAACTGATTTTTGAGAATCTAAGCCATGACAAAATGGTTGAATGCTCAGAAGTTTAAGTATTGGGGTGGTTTCTAAGCAATAATTATAGCCATTTGAAACATTTATTTATTTATTTATTTTTAAGCGGCCGAGATGGGAACAAAGAGAATGACAGGTTTTCTTTAACTTGGTTGCAGATAACCCGTGTTGGACTTCGAGCACTGCAGGAATTTGAAGAAGGTCATGTGATTGACCTGCTGTCAAATGACATTACGCTTATGGAAATGGCACCTGAGTGGATTTTTGACATGATTTCCTTGCTCTATCTCGTTCCCGTTGTTCTTTACTTGTTTGTCAATTTATTTCGATGGGAGGCTCTGCTTGGTTTGGTATTTTTGGTT
>BLFN01000009.1:83505-86005 GCA_014634225.1 Acropora yongei | reverse complement strand
ACCACAGTTGAGGTAAGAATAACTCAGTGAATAATAAGCAAAGGTCAATGATTCTGAAGTGAAATAGCATTTTATCATGGTCTCAATGTTTAAGCGTTTGGTACATTTTATTCCAAATATATATTCGATGTGATCATTCAATGACAAATGACCGTCAAAATAGAAATCAAGGTATTTTTAAATAAATCGTTAAAACGATTAAAGATTGTTGAAGGATTTAGTCAGCGAAACATTAAAGATTGATAAAGAGTGAAAGGGACTTTTTGCCGACGTTAAAAAAGTAACGTGTATTGTTTTACTGAGGTTCAAGGTTTGTTGCTGCAAAGCCAGCCATAAATAGGTAAGGGTTATTTTTAGGCAACGAGGGGATACGCGACATATCACCGAGGTGCGTAAAAATAAAGGGCTTATTTTTCATATGGGCGGGGTTTCAGAACTGTGACGTAAAACAATGGCAAACAATTCTGATATTTCCAATTTGAACAACTGTTCAGTAGCATTTAAAGCGCAATAAGAGTTTTGGTAAAATAAATGTAACGCTGCTGAAGTAAAGTAGTGGTCTTGTTTGTGAGCGCGTTGAACGCGATGCAAGTGGGTTTGCTCCGAGGGAAGTGTTTCTGTAATATTTCCCGGGGGATTATCAGTTCTATAACAATTAATAGGGAGCTTAAGCATGCAACGTTTTTGAGCCACGGACGGCAACCGGGAGTGCGCTGTTTTCGCATTTAACTTCTCTTCACACTACCACATTAATGTTGTTAAGTCTCTTTTTACTAGTAGATACGATCAGTTTGAAAATCTGCGAGAGACCACTGTCCTGACATGCGAAATGTTTACTTTCGGTTGCCGTCCGTGGCTCAAAAACGTTGCATGCGTAAGCTCCCTATTCCTCGAGCCCGAATGGGTTCTGAATCAATAGTCCATGAGGCCGAAGGTCGAATGGGCTATTTACTCAGAGGCCATGAGGGCGAGAGGAATAATTGTTTTAGTAAAATCCAACTAGTTGGTCAAAAAAATATCGAGACTAAACATCTTTGCAAAGTTAAAGCTAGACTTCAATCCTTTTTTACTGCTAAAACATAACAAATATGGCGGGCGCTTTTCTCGTCTAGTGGGCTATAACAAATAGCCTACTAGTAGCTCAACCAATCAGAACAGCAGCATTGATGATAGACCACTAGTTGGATTTTACTAAAATATTAATATTCCCCTCGTTGCTTATATAATTAACTAGTCCTGTTCCGGGATTCCCTCTTACCCCGCCCTGAAAATCTTCTCGCGTTTAACTCGATATCTCACGAGTGAGCGCATCACATTACACTGACACAAGGTTTTACTTAAGTCTAGAAACATGATCTCTTTGAAAAAGAGAAACTGTAATTTCTTCTATGAAGTCAACTAAGCAATCAGTTGTTTGCTTCCTGGTTTGATTAAGTACTGACTAAAATGGACATAATTTGACCTAAAATGAATTTTTTAAATATTTTACTTAAGACAGGAAGTATTGATATAGGTCGATAATTATCCCATAAGAATCGAGCACTTCAGTTGGTTGAAAACCATGAAAACATATTGGTTGTAGATTCAATCTGCAGCTTATTTGACTCATTTATTTAGTTATCTGCAGTTTCCCAAGTCTAAATAAAGAAATAATATTGTTGATAACAATAATAACAATAGCCACGCTTAGCTCATGTTAAATTATCGAGCTAAAATGCCCTAACAAATGCAAACTCCTCCTTTCCGTTAATAATGAAAACTGCATTCGAGCAGAAATAAAAGACGCAGAAATGCTCAGAAATTCTTAAAGCTAATAAGCTTTTGTTAGAGAACAATCTTATTAATCCTAAACTACTCAGTTCGTGTTAAAATATCCAACTGACATCCCATATCAAAAACTTCTATGCAATGCGATCTCCGTCGATAAGGAAATTGAGTCCAATAATTTAAATATGCAATTTTGACAATTGAATATTGGAATGTAAAAATTGCATTTTTCAGTTGTTCTAGGAAAACGATACCTGTTTGAAATTCAAGGAATAAAAATGTGTCTTTCAGCTAGAAAACAAAGTTTCTTGAATTCTTGCCAAAAAGGAACTCACTAGAGCAATCTAAGTAAATTAATAATTACATGTGCAATTCCGACAATACGTATTGCAATGTCAAAATTGCATATTTGAATTGCTGAGTGCATTTTTACTAACCAATGAAATCACTCTCCATAACATTAAATTCTCCGAGTAAGTGATTGGCAGATGATTTGCCCTGATCATAATAAATTTCATCTGATGCTACAAGTTCTATGTCAGACGAGCAAACTATCAACACTGGTTAGGAATGATGGACTCAAAGCAATCTTCGAAGTATTGTGTCAATGAAATGGTTCCTATGGGAACTAGCAAGGAAGCTCTCATTTATGTTCAAGAAACAATGCTTCGAACAGAGAACCAGCCTGCAAATCCAGACATTATTCCCGTAAAGTTGTCAAGGAAATCAAGTC
>BLFN01000009.1:76005-78505 GCA_014634225.1 Acropora yongei | reverse complement strand
ACTGTCTCGTGGAGATATGAGCTCACCAAGATCGACTTCATCCCCTCTCTCGTCGATCATGGAGCTTGTTCCAAATACAGGTAAATTGTTCAGTTAATTCTATTTTTAGCTTCGCCTCCTGGAGTAACCATTTCAGTGCTCCATGTCATATCCTATTCTTATCAATTACTTATTTGGTAGAGCGCCCGTGGTTAACATGATAAAACGGAAGAACTCTAGTTTATCATTGGAGAACAGTGCATGAAAAATCATGTATGCTGCAATAGTTAAATGCTGATATCCTAATGCATTTATCACTTCCTGGTGGCTACCGCATCTACAATATCGCTGCACAAAAGGAACAAAACAAGCCAACGCACTAAGCAAATTGAATGCATGTGACCCGCACATAAACGAATTTCTACTCCAAACTGCCAGGAGAGCATATGTTGGGTTCCGTTAAGTAACAGCTTGATTGAACTTAACTTGCATTTGGTGTTGCTGTGAAATAGTAATTGAAAAACATGATCTTAGATTCATTTTTCTTCCACTACCTTAGAACACTGAAAAACTTAGTCTTGGCACTCACAAGCGTGATTCAGTAGCAGTTAAAAATTAAAATAATGCAGTAAATCAAAATTTTAAAAAGGCAAAAAGCAAGAAAGAAAAAAGAAAAAAAACTATTCCATAGGAAAAATATTCTTTTTCAACACACTATAGTTCATTGACATTGATATCTATTTTCTCTTATCTTCAGAAATTTACGTGAAGTTAAGTCCTTCCGTAAAGATGACCTCCACTTTAAGAAGCCAGACTCAATTGGAAGCTTCCACGTCCATTTCGACATCTTCGATTGAGACACAAACAGCTGTTTCAGCCTGCAGCACTTGTTATAAGATGTCACTGTCTCGTGGAGATATGAGCTCACCAAGATCGACTTCATCCCCTCTCTCGTCAATCATGGAGCTTGTTCCAAATACAGGCAAATTGTTCAGTTAATTCTATTTTTAGCTTCGCCTCCTGGAGTAACCATTTCAGTGCTCAATGTCATATCCTATTCTTATCAATTACTGATTTGGTAGAGCGCCCGTGGTTAACATGATAAAACTGAAGAACTCTAGTTTATCATTGGAGAACAGTGCATGAAAAATCATGTATGCTGTAATAGTTACATGCTGATATCCTAATGCATTTATCACTTCCTGGTGGCTACCGCATCTACCATATCGCTGCACAAAAGGAACAAAACAAGCCAACGCACTAAGCAAATTGAATGCATGTGACCCGCACATAAACGAATTTCTACCCCAAACTGCCACGAGAGCATATGTTGGGTTCCGTTAAGTAACAGCTTGATTGAACTTAACTTGCATTTGGTGTTGCTGTGAAATAGTAATTGAAAAACATGATCTTAGATTCATGTTTTCTTCCACTACCTTAGAACATTGAAAAACTTAGTCTTGGCACTCACAAGCGTGATTCAGTAGCAGTTAAAAAATTAAAATAATGCATTAAATCAAAATTTTAAAAAGGCAAAAAGCAAGAAAGAAAAAAGAAAAAAAATTATTCCATAGGAAAAATATTATTTTTCAACACACTATAGCTCATTGACATTGATATCTATTTTCTCTTATCTTCAGAAAATTTCGTGAAGTTAAGTCCTTCCGTAAGGATGACCTCCACTTTAAGAAGCCAGACTCAATTGGAAGCTTCCACGTCCATTTCGACATCTTCGATTGAGACACAAACAACTGTTTTAGCCTGCAGCACTTGTTATAAGATGTCACTGTCTCGTGGAGATATGAGCTCACCAAGATCGACTTCATCCCCTCTCTCGTCAATCATGGAGCTTGTTCCAAATACAGGTAAATTGTTCAGTTAATTCTATTTTTAGCTTCGCCTCCTGGAGTAACCATTTCAGTGCTCAATGTCATATCCTATTCTTATCAATTACTGATTTGGTAGAGCGCCCGTGGTTAACATGATAAAACGGAAGAACTCTAGTTTATCATTGGAGAACAGTGCATGAAAAATCATGTATGCTGTAATAGTTGCATGCTGATATCCTAATGCATTTATCACTTCCTGGTGGCTACCGCATCTACCATATCGCTACACAAAAGGAACAAAACAAGCCAACGCAATAAGCAAATTGAATGCATGTGACCCGCACATAAACGAATTTCTACTCCAAACTGCCACGAGAGCATATGTTGGGTTCCGTTAAGTAACAGCTTGATCGAACATAACTTGCATTTGGTGTTGCTGTGAAATAGTAATTGAAAAGCATGATTTTAGATTCATGTTTTCTTCCACTACCTTAGAACATTGAAAAACTTAGTCTTGGTACTCACAAGCGTGATTCACTAGCAGTTAAAAAATTAAAATAATGCAGTAAATCAAAATTTTTAAAAGGCAAACAGCAAGAAAGAAAAAAGAAAAAAATTATTCCATAGGAAAAATATTATTTTTCAACACACTATAGTTCATTGACATTGATATCTATTTTCTCTTATCTTCA
>BLFN01000009.1:72515-75433 GCA_014634225.1 Acropora yongei | reverse complement strand
TGGGTTCCGTTAAGTAACAGCTTGATCGAACATAACTTGCATTTGGCTTTTGCTGTGAAATAGTAATTGAAAAGCATGATTTTAGATTCATGTTTTCTTCCACTACCTTAGAACGTTGAAAAAATTAGTCTTGGTACTCACAAGCGTGATTCAGTAGCAGTTAAAAAATTAAAATAATGCATTAAATCAAAATTTTAAAAAGGCAAAAAGCAAGAAAGAAAAAAGGAAAAAAAATTATTCAATAGGAAAAATATTATTTTTCAACACACTATAGCTCATTGACATTGATATCTATGATCTCTTATCTTCAGAAAATTACGTGAAGTTAAGTCCTTCCGTAAAGATGACCTCCACTTTAAGAAGCCAGACTCAATTGGAAGCTTCCACGTCCATTTCGACATCTTCGATGGAGACACAAACAACTGTTTCAGCCTGCAGCACATGTTATAAGATGTCACTGTCTCGTGGAGATATGAGCTCACCAAGATCGACTTCATCCCCTCTCTCGTCAATCATGGAGCTTGTTCCAAACACAGGTAAATTGTTCAGTTAATTCTATTTTTAGCTTCGCCTCCTGGAGTAACCATTTCAGTGCTCAATGTCATATCCTATTCTTATCAATTACTTATTTGGTAGAGCGCCCGTGGTTAACATGATAAAACTGAAGAACTCCAGTTTATCATTGGAGAACAGTGCATGAAAAATCATGTATGCTGTAATAGTTAAATGCTGATATCCTAATGCATTTATCACTTCCTGGTGGCTACCGCATCTACCATATCGCTGCACAAAAGGAACAAAACAAGCCAACGCACTAAGCAAATTGAATGCATGTGACCCGCACATAAACGAATTTCTACTCCAAACTGTCACGAGAGCATATGTTGGGTTCCGTTAAGTAACAGCTTGATCGAACATAACTTGCATTTGGTGTTGCTGTGAAATAGTAATTGAAAAGCATGATCTTAGATTCATTTTTTTCTTCCACTACCTTAGAACATTGAAAAACTTAGTCTTGGCACTCTCAAGAGTGATTCAGTAGCAGTTAAAAATTAAAATAATGCATTAAATCAAAATTTTAAAAAGCAAAATGCAAGAAAGAAAAAAGAAAAAAATTATTCCATAGGAAAAATATTCTTTTTCAACACACTATAGCTCATTGACCTTGATATCTATTTTCTCTTATCTTCAGAAAATTACGTGAAGTTAAGTCCTTCCGTAAAGATGACCTCCACTTTAAGAAGCCAGACTCAATTGGAAGCTTCCACGTCCATTTCGACATCTTCGATTGAGACAAAAACAGCTGTTTCAGCCTGCAGCACTTGTTATAAGATGTCACTGTCTCGTGGAGATATGAGCTCACCAAGATCGACTTCATCCTCTCTCTCGTCAATCATGGAGCTTGTTCCAAATACAGGTAAATTGTTCAGTTAATTCTATTTTTAGCTTCGCCTCCTGGAGTAACCATTTCAGTGCTCAATGTCATATCCTATTCTTATCAATTACTTATTTGGTAGAGCGCCCTTGGTTAACAAGATAAAAGTGAGGAACTCTAGTTTATCATTGGAGAACAGTGCATGAAAAATTATGTATGCCGCAATAGTTAAATGCTGATATCCTAATGCATTTATCACTTCCTGGTGGCTACCGCATCTACCATATCGCTATCGCACAAAAGGAACAAAACAAGCCAACGCACTAAGCAAATTGAATGCATATGACCCGCACATAAACGAATTTCTACTCCAAACTGCCACGAGAGCATATGTTGGGTTCCAAGTCATTACGAAGCAGCCATGGACTTACAGGGATGAAATATGAAAAACATAACGGTTGTGCCTATGCAGGAAACATGTCATTTCGGCCGCTTGCAGACAAAAGCAACATTAAGACTTCAAAGATGCGGAACTGTTCAGAAATTATTAAACGTAACTATCAAGTAATAAGCTTTTGTTAGAGAACAATCTTAATCACACTCAGTCACTCAGTTCGTGTTAAATTATCCAACTAACATTCCATATCAAAGCAAACTTCTCTGCAATATGATCTGCATCGATAAGAATTTGCTTTCAATAATTTAAATATGCAATTTTGACAATTGAACATTATTGGAACGTCAAAATTGCTTTTTTTAAATGTTCTCGGAAAACGGTACCTGTTTAAAATTCAAACGATAAGGTATCTTATAAAACATGTGGCTAAATCCTGGAACACAAAGTTTCTTGGATTCTTGCAAAAAACGGAAATCACTAAAGGAATCTGTTATGATATTATATGTGCATCTATTAGGCCACTTCATGATTTAACTGAATTCACCTGGATGGCGTCCCCTCTTCTTTAAGGCCAATACTGCCGTGTTGTTTGACTCTTGTGTCATTTTCACTGTGAGAAAGACTCAAAAGAATTAATTACTGGTTCTGCATGATGTCGCAGGAAATGGACAAATACTCAACATTCACCGAAACTCGGCCCTAAGGAGAACTAAAAAAAAAAAAAACAAACGACACTAGAGAGAAAAAGTAATCCAAATCACTGAAACAAGGCACAAGTATAAGTGAAAAGCGGAAACGGATAGGCAATTTTCTGATCATAAACATGCTACGGAACTTAGTAAGTACTTATGGAGCCTAAAAGATCAAAAAATTGCGTATCAAATTAAATGGCGGAAAAGTAAAGCTAAGTCCTATTCGAATGTATCCAGGAGATGCAATTTGTGTTTGTGGGAAAAATTTTTCATATTACGCAGACCAGAAATGTCAACCCTCAACAGCAGAAATGAACTCGTATCGGGTTGCAGACATGCTAGGAAATTTCGAATTCTACTAAAAAATGTTCTTTTTTGGTTAGTGATGATGACTCCGCGTGACACTTCACTTTGCAACTATTGTGTATTGTTCTGTATTTTTAAGTATCTTTGA
>BLFN01000009.1:57515-70015 GCA_014634225.1 Acropora yongei | reverse complement strand
TCTTGGCATTCACAAGCTTTATTAGCGGCCGAATAAAAATGCAAGGAAAAAAGAAAAAAATATGTATATCCCATATGAGTGATATTCATTTCCCAAAAAATGGTCACACTTTACACTTACATCTATTTCGTTTTCTCTTCAGAAAATTACGTGAAGATAACTCCTTCCGTAAATATGACCTTCAATTTGAGACGCCAAACACAATTGGAAGCTTCCACTTCTATACTGACATCTTTAATTGAGACACGAACAACTATCTCAACCTGTAGCAGTTGCAATAAGCTGTCACTGTCACGTGAAGATATAAGCTCACCAGCGACGACTTTGTCCCCTCTCTCGTCAATCATGGAACTTGTTCCAAATGCAGGTAAATTGTTGAATTAATTCTTTTATTAGCCTCGTTTTCTGGAGTGTCCAGTTCCTTTCTCAACTTTCATCAAATCTCGGAGCCTTTTTTATAGATCCAAAGAATCCCCAAATATGGGTCCCCATAGGGCGTGAGCTTCAAGTGAAATGCGGAGTTTTATAAGATTCCCCCTTGAAGCAAAAATTTCTTCTCACTTATTTGAACACTCTGATCTGATATCGCTGGCCAAGCTACGTATTTCCACCAGAATTGAATTCCACCAAACCGAGCGTGGTGACTTTTTGGTATTTACAATCCCATCCTGTGACATGATAAAATGATTAAAAATTTTGAGGCTTTTAAAAAGGCTATCAGTCGCAATTAATGTACGTTTGTTCCGTGATGCCTGGTTGGTTGACATTCAAAAGGACTGGACGGTTTCAATTTTTAAATATCAAACCACTCAGCCCCCTGAAGAAAGGATATGGCACATTTTGAAACGCAACTGTATGACATTCAGAACTGATAAGTTGATGCATTGAATGATTAACGTCACTTTTTTGCGAAAAATTTCAGATGCAAAGTGGGGTCGTTGGAGTTCTTGGAGCGATTGCACCAAAACTTGTGGCAACGGAACCCGCTTTCGCAGAAGAACATGTGCTACACAAAACCAGCCGCCATTTTCAGCTCCCATTTCCTGTGCAGGAAAACCTCAACAAATAAGCAACTGTTCCCAGTGGAAATGTCCAGGTCAGAAATTTAAGGTTCATGTACCATTAACTTTCCCCTTGCCTTCATTTGCTATTTGTGATTCCTTAATTTATTTACTTTGTATTCAAGTTGCAACTCACTTTTTCTATGTATTGACTGTGCGCGGTTTAAAAGAGAAAAACGTTAGCCATTTTTCTGTAGAAACGAATAATGTAGGCCAACGTTTTCTGAATGTAATCAATATCAGATGTAACACGCTACATGTATTACACATATACCGCGAGCTTAAGCGACAACGGTAGGAAGGAAGGTCTCTGGTAAACTCCAGACCGTTTCAAGAGAAACTGAAAGCACAATATAAAGGTACACCAAAATGGTTCATTTACAGTTACCGACAGTTTTCCAATCTTGCTTTAGATTGCAGGAAAATTTGCCTTAAAGGAACACTGAATTCCGCTTGTGATGCCTGTGTTTGTGATGACCATGTGCTTACTGGCCGCGTTCAAACTTCGAATAACGCGCCAATTGCAGGAGCCAAGGTCGCTTTGTCAGAGACACCTTACAAAGCTCTGGCGAAAACAGATGACAAAGGTTTTTTCACAGCGCTCAATGTTTGCGCAGATGCAAACCAGGAACTCCTCATTAGTGCCGCTGGTTTTGTTCCAGTGAAATTGTTGGCAACTGTCTCCAACTCAACTGCAGCAAATGTTCTCGCAAAACTCCAGAAATCAGGTAATATGATTCTCCTGCAGATGCAAGTTTAGTTAAGTTTAGAAAACTTGCTCCGGCTTGGAGTTACATTTCCACGGCACTGCTTAAAAAATATATCCTTGGTGAATAGGTACTTTTAAACGACTTTCTCAAGGTTGCCCGCCCGGCCTCCATTCTTGTGTAGGCTGATGCAAAAATATTCACAGCAGTACAAGTAGGACAGCAACATTCCGCAACACCTCATTTTATTCTTTCTTGAGACATATGTGATAAACAGGCCAAGCCATAGTGTAGCATTTAGACCCCATTCGCATCATTGTTTCATTACAGTACCCCCGACTGTTACTGTCCATCCACAAAGCAAGATGCGATTTGATGGTGATGCCTTAACGTTTTGTTGTGACGGAGTAGGAAATCCCTCACCTGAAATCGAGTGGTAAGAGTTGTGTTCAGTTGCGTTTTGCTGAACGTCCTTGTTTTCAAGCAATTTAAAAAACCACACCACCGAAACCTTGAAACCAAATGGTATCGTAGACCATGAAAGGAAAAGGAAGAAAATATTTATTTCTTCGAGCACAGGCTCAGTGTGAACGCTGTACGACCTTCTCTAAGAGCCCCTACCTGTTAAACCAATTAGAGGAAAAAGTATCATGTTTTTGGCCAATCGAGAACAAATAATTTGGCCCTTTTTAATGACAAGCCTACTTTAGTATTCGCAGGGCAATTGGAAATGTTAAGTTTTGTTTAAGTGATAATCAACAACCACTCACCCATGTGGACGTGGTTAAAACCTCTCTAATTACATTTGAGCCACCCAATGAGCTTGCAAGGAGGTATGTCCAAAACTTTTAATCGTGCTTGCGTACAATGTCTCCTTTTATTGGTGTTTTCTTAGGTTTAAGGATAACAACATTATTGATAAATCCATCTATGGTTACGACAAGAACCTCGAGCTTAGTAACGTGACTGGCCTAATGGGAAAATACCAATGCCGAGTGGTGAACGACTATGGATCAGAATTTTCTGACATTGCGGATTTGAGAGTTTTCAGTAAGTAAAGAGTTTATTTAAAGAGAAGTACATACCCGCCTTCCTTTTTTCTGTTTTCATTGTTGCAAAGAGAGAAGCGGCAGTTGTTTGCACAGGAAGAAATGATAACCAGACATTAGAAAACATGAAAGAATCAACCAAACCCACATCTTTCCATAGAGTTACGTTTTATGAATCTATTTTCCTGTGCAGTGTCTTGCTTTATTTTGTTTGTCATGTTTGTCGTTGTTTAGTAGTGTTTCTTGTTTTACTCGTGAACGTCTTGAGTTACATTGCAGTTCGGAGACCACATATCTTTAGTTCTTGTATCTGTCGTCAATAGTGAGGGAGTGCCCATATTTACGGAGTTCTGCTCTTCCCCTCTCAGGTAAAAGGGACCCAAACTCCTGCAACCCTACTCCCATCAGGAAAAATGCAACACTTCCAACGGGTTGCTATGAAAATGGCACAACAAGCAATGTTGTCGATGTCGGCGAGTGCCAACCTGCACCATGCATTCGAGGCGACTCCGCTCTTTCAAATAAGACATGTCAAGATGAGAACTTTTGTTGCTCGGTCAAAGAAGTAAGCGACGTCACCATAAGCTGTCGAAACTCTGTCACATTTGTAATTTCCAAAGCATCTCGTTGTGGCTGTCAAAAATGTAAAAAACCCAAATCACAAATTAATGGAGTGGTCGTCGGTCGAAAAGGAGATGTTGAAAACCCTATTATATACAGCAACGTGAGGCTTCCCTTTGAAGGCTTTTCATACAGAACCAATCGACAGGGTTTTTTCTCTTTTCAAGTGCCTACTGGAAAGAGAAGATTGTCTGTGGTATTCGGTGACTCTTTTCGCAAAGAATATTTAGATGTGACAAAGGTTTTTCATGTTGAAGAAGGCCAGACGATCTTTTCAAAAATTATTCTCAAGCCCAAGTCTCCCCCAAAGCTGTTCAATTCCTCCAAACCATTAATAGTTCATCTCGGTAAAAGTAAAAATGACACGGAGTTCGCCGAAATGGTAATTCCCGAAGATTCTTTGTTAAGGGATGACGGTGCCGTTTTTTCTGGTCACGCAAACCTAAGAATGGACGTTGTGAATACCCAAAGCTTGTCTGATGTGGTAACAGCCCCTGCCGATTTCACCTCCGTTGACGAGGATGGGGTGGAACAAATGTTGGTTAGCGACGGAATGCTTAGTTTAGACTTTGAAGATGACAATGGAAACAAGCTTTCTCCATATAAGCCTATTAAACTATACCTCGATCCTGAAAAGTTGAACATATCCTTTGATAGTGATGGAAATACCACAACAAAACTTTGGTGGCTGGAGTCCACAACCGGCAGATGGATCGAAGCATCTGACTTGCGAATGGTCGAGAAAACATCTGGCAGGGGCAAACGATCCGTTACGCATTTCGTGCTTGAAACTGAAATAGCTGCAGATATCTCGAGACAAGGATGGATGAATATTGACTATGTGGAAGATTTCGGGGCGGTTGGGATAAAAGCTCCAGTGGGATCAACTATTAGAATACTGTGTGAAGAACCGAATTCAAATCCGAAAAGATATACGGGATATTTCGAAGAACTTGTCGGAGGTACAGGCACAGTCTGTATAACCGTTTGGATCAACAGACTGTGCTACATACAGGGAGAAAGTAGCAACTCGATGTTTTTAGAACCCAAAACTCCTGACTTCAACTTTCCTTTCAATGTTTCGGCAACAGTTATTGCCAACAACGATGTTCAAGGTCTAGCATCCAGTGTGTTATCGCTTAAATTTCAAGTCATGACATCAAATAACGGTCCAGTATTTCCTCGTCATTCCACTGGTCTCGAAAGATGCCGCTTTGCAACAGAAGTCCTACATTTTGAATTCAAAAACTCCACATCAAGTCTTGACCTCTCAACTCCTCGCATTAATGACTTCTCAAATCCCCTTAACTGGTATACTCAACACTATGCTTGTTTTATCAAAATACTGGTAAAAGGAACAAGCACCTCTTTATTCCTCGTCAGAAGTTACGGTCCAAATCAGTCGCGCCACTACGGAGACTCAGTTGTAACAGCCGAGGGAGTATCGAGTGGGAACAATGCCTTTGTAGCTTGTGCTGAGATTCGGTGTCCAGGAGACGTATTCGATTCAACTAAACGTGGTTTTATTCCTGAATGGACTCACGTCCATATTACTCATTTGACAGGAGATTGTCACTTTGACAAACAGCATCTGAGGCGTCAACAGGACCTTGATGGCAACAACGCCATATGTCCTTCTCGCTCTAAACGGCATTCACCAGGATCTGAAACGTTGCTTTGTGTTCCCCTTCCAGCAGTCGGTAACTTCAGAACCTTTTATGTATACACTAGTGATGACATAAACGTTCCTATAGTTGGTAAGAATCGGTGCTTAAGCGGGGACAACAGCTGGGTACAAGGGAACCAGATACAAGTAAATGACCTCGGACCTTCTGTAGAGTTCTCATGCAGGTGAGCCAATGACGTAAACTCACAATGCAACTAGTAGGTAACACCGTGGAATGCAAATACAAATGAAATTATAGTTATACCACAAATGAGAAAGCAGCAAGTAGGTTCCTCATTGACATTCCGCGTACCAAAAACCATATTTCAATTAAAAAAAAACTTACTCAAATGATAATTTAAGCTAATTTTCCTTCTTGGAGAAATAATTTAAAAAACCTCAAGCTTCTAGTTTCATCAGGTTTCCAAACGCTCGACAAACAAAACATTTGTTTTCTCGCGTTTGGAAACCTGATGAAACCCTCACACTCGTTTTTGAAACAATACCTGAAACTGCTTTCTTAATACCCCAAGGAAATAATTAACATGAAAAGTGGCAAAGAAAAGGGACGATGCTCTTATAATTTCAAGCTTCTTGTGGTGCTACATCTCGGGTTTTTTTCCCCTTTGCAGAAATGTTTTAAGTCTCTGAGATAACACTATGCAAGACAGAGTTGGGGACAGGGCGGTTTTGAGAACTGGAAGTACAAGCGACAAATTAGGAAATGGGACCGAAAGGTTATACTTTCATAAATTAAAACAGTCATTTGATCAATAGTTGAATCAACAGTATCCGTCGTCTACAGTGTCGGAACAATGAAATTCTGTTAAGACTAAACTTTTGCCACCCTTTCACTGAGTCGCCACCCTTGCCCGTTATCTAGTTCAGGTAAAGAGCGTTCAACAGTTATTGTAGACTTTAAGAAATAATCCTCGTTCAAAGAACCTCTCCATGGGCTTTGGTGCTGTGGACGAAATGAGTGAACTAATTCATTAATCGTATTTTAGCTGAGCGATGACAGTAAAGCCTGCACCAACTGAAACAATGGTGTCTCAGAGCATAGTTGGACGAAATAAACAGGACACGTTTTTAAGTGTGTTCTTCTGCTACTTGACATTCACACGAGAAGAAAGGAAGATTAATATTTTTAATCAAACATTCGATTAGTTTTCACCATGTCCTAATTGATATCAATTTGTTTAAAAGATGTTTAGGTTTATGAGCACCGTAGTTTTGTGTGTGGTATACGTATAGCCTTTAAGTCTTCTACGAATTTCAAAGGAATCGAACCATAGCGCACAGTAGCGAAAATCGGTATTGATAAAACCATTTGGTGTCAGGCTTGCATTGGGAAATCGGCCAAGTCCACATCATCCCCAAGACCTCTCCCTGATGTTTGGGCTAAGGCGGGAGAGGGACCTGGCTACCTGTGAGCCACGTGACCAATCAGCACTAAGAATGTTGGCTTGTATTGTGCTGGCATTCATACCAACTTTCAGCATGGGGAGGTCTTGAAAAAAATTACGGATGATCCTTTGGATTACGTTTATTGTACTTTTCTTTGAATTGCAATCATGTCTAATAAAATTGTACAATTCCGGCTACTCTGTGTAGGCATCACAAGATGTCGCACACTGTCTCCTTAGCAATAGAACTTAGTTACCCCAAGTCAGGGTTCTAGCTCTCATATATCCAAAAATTGATCTTGTTTGGCTAAACGGGATGGACAGTAACAGAGAATTTGTCACGCGCGCGAGTGGCCACGTTTTCTTCCTAATCTCAGATTGGAGTCTTCCACATTACTGTACATTGGCAAAGAAATGCGAGAAAATGATAAGAAAAAAAAAGTAGGAAAAAAAAGTAAGTGGGGGCGGGGGGTTATACTGCCACTGGTTTTGCTCAATCAATCCCTTGTTCCCTGTCATTCTTTTCGATGACAACATTGCCTCGTGCTACATTAAGCCTGGATTTCAATGGTAAAGCAAGCATAAGCAACACCAGTTTTTGTCCCCAGTGTTGCAATCATTTGTCCAAAGACACGGATCATGGCATTAGCAAAACATACACAGAATTAGTAGCGAGATTTTGTTATCGATTCAGGTACAATAATACCTCCAAGGGAATATATGATTACAATGGAATGCTACGATATTTCCATTGAAATGTTCAAAATACTCAATTTCAATAGGCTAGTTTCGAATTGTGCAGGAACAAAAGAACAGATTCGAGGTTCAGGGGAATAATTAGCATTTTGTATTGTTTAAAAGAAAGGAAAATGCAAATTATTCCCTTGAACCTCGACTCTGTTCTTTTACTCCTGCACAATTAAAAACTCGCCTATTAACGCGGAGCCCACACCCCCTTGAAGTCGAATATATGGGTCACGTCAGGAAGATGCGTAGCAACAAGATTAAAATTGGCAAGGGCAAACTTGCTCCAAATTTGCACGTAACGCTCTGTTTTAAGTGAAAGAACAAACGTATGAATCATATTTTTCGCAAATTTGTGTTTCGTTTTCCTTTTCTTTCTACAACTCGCAAATATCGACAGCTTTTCACTTCCTCCAAGGCTTCTACTAGAGATTTATTTTCCAAACATTGCTTGAGATCAAAAACTTGAGTTGATCGTTTGTAGTCGGCGATTAGTTTCTGAGCCTTTTTCACTGCTTTGTCGGAATCTTCGAGTTTGCGAAGCAAAGTGGTGGACAATGGAAAAGATGACGACAAACCCAGTCCAGCTTCGACACCTTTTCGTGCTCGATCAATTGAGTTTGTTTCCTTTCTGACAGACTGAGAGAACGTAAACCCCTGACAATTTGAGCTGGAGGAAGCACAGGGCAAGTTTCCTGTCACAGCCAGAGAAAAAGTGGTATCACGTGTACTTTTGTCTGTAAGGAAGGATGGCCCAGATATTGCCTTTCTTTGAAGAAGATTGGTTGTTGTTTGATTATAACTTGACGTTGGTAAATCTGAAGGAAGGAATTTCCCGTTCCAAGATTTTGCTCTTGAGTGCAATACTTTTGATGGTACATGGCCCGTGACAGTAGTTCTAGCCTTGTACATCTTCACCAAGCTAAAAATAGATTCTTTGCTGTGTGATGAAGGAAAGACCTTGGGCAGCTGGCTGCTAGAACCTGCCACAAATTGTCCTCTGGTACGTGTAGCGAGCGATTCGTTATCTTATATCGAGATACAGCGGGATTTAAAACAGTCGCGGAGTGTCTGGTTTCTCGCTCTAAGAGGATTTTAAAATTTCTTTGCCTTTTGCGCCGCATCGAGGAAAGTGCCATTGTTATCGTGTCAGTAAAAGCAAAGCACTTTGATTTTTTTGTATTGTTGCACCTGCTTTCCACACATAAAAAGATGGGGTTATTTGTAAGTTGCAATTATCAATAACAACATTCCCACGACGTCCCCGAAAACTTCGTTCCTTTCCTTCATTTATTCAGGTGAATTGGTGTGTACTTTACTTAGACTTTCGCATTTGTTTTTCTGTCCTTTAAACGGCAAAAATTCTTCCCCTAGAAAAACGCTGTCAACGCTTTCTCGACTGTTTTTTAAAGAAGTAAACAACGTCACCATAAGCTGTGGAAGTTCTGTCACGTTTACAGTTCCCAGAATATCTCGTTGTGGCTGTCAAAGATGTCAAAAACCCAAATCACAAATTACTGGATTGGTGGTCGGTCGAAAAGAAGATATTGAAAAACCTATTATATACAGCAACTTGAGGCTTCCCTTTGAAGGCTTTTCATACAGAACAAATCAACAGGGCTTTTTCTCTTTTCAAGTGTCAACTGGAAAAAAAAGATTGTCTGTGGTATTCGGTGACTCTTTTCGCAAAGAATATGCGGATGTGACAAGGGTTTTTCATGTCCAAGAAGGTCAGACGTTGTTTTCCAAAATTGTTCTCAAACCAGCTCCTTCCCCCAAATCGTTCAACTCCTCTCAGCAATTCAAAGTTCAGCTCGGTAAAAGTGAAAACGACACGGGGTTCGCCGAGATGGTAATTCCCAAAGATTCTTTGTTGAGGGATGATGGCACCGTTTTTTCTGGTCAAGCCAACCTAAGAATGGACGTCGTGAATACTCAAAGTTTGTCTGATATAGTAGCCGCCCCAGCCAATTTCACCGCAGTTGACGAGGATGGCGAGGAACAAATGTTGGTTAGCTATACGGGATGCTTAGTTTAGACTTTGAAGACGAGCGGAGTAGGCAGCTTTCTCCATTTAAGCCAATCAAACTGTATCTCGACCCTGAAAAGCTTAACATATCCGTTGATAATAACGGGAATACCACAACAAAACTTTGGTGGCTTGACTCCACAACAGGGCGATGGATCGAAGCATCTCACGTGCGAATGGTCAAGAAAACCTCTGACAGACGGAAACGATCCATTACACATTTCGTACTCGAAACTGAAATAGCTGCAGACATCTCGAGGCAAAAAAAGCTTAACATTGATATTGTGGAAAATTTCGGCGAAGTTGGAATAAAAGCTCCAGTGGGATCATCCATTAGAATACTGTGTGAAAAACCGAACTCAAGCCCGACAAGGTATACGGGATATTTCGAAGAAACTGTAGGGGTTGATCACACCGTCTGTATAACCGTGTGGATTGATAGACTGTGTTACATTCAGGGAGAACGTAGCGATTCACGATTTTTGGTACCTTCACCTCCGGATGTTTTCTCTTCATCTGTTTCAGCGACAGTAATTTCAAACAGCGACCTTCAAGGTTCATCATCTAGTGTGTCATCGTTTAGATTTGAAGTCAAGACGTCAGAAAATGGTCGACCAGTATTTCCTCGTCATGCCGCCGGTCTCGGAAGATGCTGCAATGCAGCCGGAGTCAGACATTTTGAATTCGAAAACCCCACATCTGCCAGTCTTGACCTAGACTCCACTGGTCGCATCGATGACATGACACAAACCCTTAACTGGTATCCTCAAGGCTATGCTTGTTTCATCAAAATACTGGTGAGGGGAACAAGCGCTTCCTCATTCCTCGTCAGAAGCTACGGTCCAAATAAATCGCGCCACTACGGAGACTCAGCTGTAACCGCCCAGAATGTATCCGGTGGCAATAATATGTTTGTAGACTGTGCTGAGATTCGATGTCCAGGAAACGTATTCTATCCAACTACAGGACGTTTCGTTAGTGAATGGACTCACGTCCATGTTACTCATTTGACAGGAAACTGTCAGTTTCAGAGAAACTATCTGACACGCCAACAGAACCTTGATGGCAGTAACACCCCATGTCCTCCTCAATCTTCACCAGGATCTGAAACGTTGCTCTGTGTTCCCCTACCTACCGGTAACTTCGACATCGATTATGTATACACAGGTGACAAAAACGATCTTGCAGTTGGTAAGAATCGGTGCTTAAATGGGAACAACGGTTGGCAACAAGGGCAACCTTTACAAGTCAATGAAAATAGCCCTACTGTAGAGTTCTCTTGCAGGTAAGCCAATGATGTATTTAAGTGAAACATCTTGTACACTGCAAGCATACTAGTAGTAACACTTATTTTTTCAATAATATTTATGCATTTGGTGTACAGCAAGCGATGAACTAGGGAATTGGATTGAAAGGTTGTAAGACTCATTTCATTTCAGTCATCTGATTATTAGTTGAATTAACAGTATCCGTATTCTATTTCACATCACAACAAAACCGCGATGAAGTGTCGAGAAAATGGAGATCTGTTACCGCCCTTTTCAAGCCCCCCCCTCCCCCCCTTCCTGTCCCCAATCTTGTTCAGGTGAAGAACGTTCAACAGTTATTTTAGGCTTAAAGAAAGAAATCATCCTCGTTAAAGACCTTTCCATTGGTTTTGGTTCTTGGGACTCAACGAGTGAACCATTTAATCAATTGCATTTTAGCTGAAGTACGACAATGAAGCCTGGACCAACAAAAACATGTTTGATGGACACAGTGTTAAACAGCAACTTCAAAAGCAAAGGTGCACAAAAACTCGATTCTTTAGATGCAATCTTTCATATCAACCTGTTATTCGACTAGAAGAAAAGGAAGACAGGTTTTTAGTCAAACAATCGATTAGTTTTCGCCATATCAAGAATGCTCAGTTCTCAATAACTCTCTACTTGCTTAGAAAATGCTTGAGTTTCTGAGCACCGTAGCTTTGTTTATGGTATCCTTTTGGTATTAACTTCTTTGCGCGTTCCAGAGGAATCGAACCTTGCCACGCAATAGTCAAAGTCTATTGGTAAACTAATTTGATATTAGTTTTGACGTCAGGGTTGTATTAGGATATCGGCCAACTCAGCATCAGTACCAGGACCTCTCCCTGGGTTTTGGGCTGGGGTCGGAAAAGGACCTTGCTACCTGTAAGCCACGAGACCAATAAACACAAAGAATTTTTGCGTGTAAGGTATCGGCATTCACGCGAATTTTCAGTAGGGGAGGTCTTGAAAAAAGTAGCAGCCAACGCTTTGACTTACACTTTTTGAATAATTGCATTCACGTCTAATAAACAGATATAATTCAGGCTACTCTGTGTAAGCATCAAAAGATGTGATATACTGTCTCCTTGGTAAAAAAAAAAAAAAGAAAAAAAAAACATCGTTACCCTAAGTCAGAGTTCTGGCTCTCCTTTATGCAAAAATTATACTTACTCGCCTGAACGGGATGGACAACAAGAGAACACTTGTCGCACGCACGAGTGCCCACGTTGTCTTCATAACCTCAAATTGGAACCTTCCACATCCCTGGCGAGACGACAATGGCAAATAAATGCATGTAAAAAAAAAAATGAATGAGGCGCACCCTACCATTGGTTTTGCTCAATCAATCAATTGTTCTCTGTCATTCGCGTTCTCGTCGATGACGTCATTGCCTAATGCTACATTAAGCCTAAATCTCAAAAATTTTAAAAATAAAGGAAGCATAAGTTTTTGTCCCCACAGTTGCGATCATTTAGGCCAACGCAACGGATCATGGCATAAGCTAAGCCATGCAAAGATTTAGTGGCGAGATTTCATCGATTTAGGTCCAGCAAGCCCTCCTACAGAGTATATGATTGTAATGCAATGCTACGATATTTCTGTTGAAATGTTCAAAATGCTCAGTTTCAACAAACACGAAACCCAACTCCTGAAGACGAATAGATGTATCACGTCAGGAAGAGGTGCAGGAACAAGAGAACGGCTTAAATTAAATTAGCAAGGGCAAACTTGCGCAGAATTCACCCGTAATGTACTGTCGTTTAAAGTAAAAGAGCAAAGGTATAAATCATGATTTTATCCCTTGACGAAAAGCGACATTTTCCCCTACTTCGTATTACGTTGTTCTGTTCTTTGTACGATGCGCAAATAGCGACAGCTTTTCACTTCCTCCAAGGCTTCGATTAGAGATTTACTTTCAAAACGTTGAT
>BLFN01000009.1:37515-40015 GCA_014634225.1 Acropora yongei | reverse complement strand
ACCTGTACCATGCATTCGAAGCGACTCTGCTCTTTCAAATAAGACATGTCAAGATGAGAACTTTTGTTGCTCGGTAAAAGAACTAAGCAACGTCACCATAAGCTGTCGAAACTCTGTCACATTTGTAATTTCCAAGGCATCTCGTTGTGGCTGTCAAAAATGTGAAAAACCCAAATCACAAATTAATGGAGTGGTCGTCGGTCGAAAAGGAGATGTTGAAAACCCTATTATATACAGCAAAGTGATGCTTCCCTTTGAAGGCTTTTCATACAGAACAAATCGACAGGGTTTTTTCTCCTTTCAAGTGCCTACTGGAAAAAGAAGATTGTCTGTGGTATTCGGTGACTCTTTTCGCAAAAAATATTTAAATGTCACAAAGGTTTTTCATATTGAAGAAGGCCAGACGATCTTTTCAAAAATTATTCTCAAGCCCAAGTCTCTCCCAAAAAGGTTCAATTCCTCCAAACCATTAATAGTTCATCTCGGTGAAAGTCAAAATGACACGGAGTTCGCCGAAATGGTAATTCCAGAAGATTCTTTGTTAAGGGAAGACGGAACCGTTTTTTCTGGTCAAGCAAACCTAAGAATGGACGTTGTGAATACCCAAAGCTTGTCTGATGTGGTAACAGCCCCTGCCGATTTCACCTCCGTTGACGAGGATGGACAGGAACAAATGTTGGTTAGCGACGGAATGCTTAGTTTAGACTTTGAAGATGACAATGGAAACAAGCTTTCTCCATATAAGCCTATTAAACTATCCCTCGATCCTGAAAAGTTGAACATATCCTTTGATAGTGATGGGAATACCACAACAAAACTTTGGTGGCTGGACTCCACAACAGGCAGATGGATCGAAGCATCTGACTTGCGAATGGTCGAGAAAACATCTGGAAGGGGCAAACGATCCGTTACGCATTTCGTGCTTGAAACTGAAATAGCTGCAGATATCTCGAGACAAGGATGGATAAATATTGACTATGTGGCAGCTTTCGGGGCGGTTGGAATAAAAGCTCCAGTGGGATCATCTATTAGAATACTGTGTGAAGAACCGTATTCAAATCCGAAAAGATATACGGGATATTTCGAAGAAATTGTCGGAGGTACAGGCACCGTCTGTATAACCGTTTGGATCAACAGACTGTGCTATATACAGGGAGAAAGCAGCAATTCGATGTTTTTAGAACCTCAAACTCCTGACTCCAACTTTCCTTCCAATGTTTCGGCAGCAGTTATTGCAAACACCGACCTTCGAAGTTCAGCATCCAGAGTGTCATCGTTTAAATTTGAAGTCAAGACATCAAATAATGGTCCTGTATTTCCTCGTCATTCCACCGGTCTCAAAAGATGCCGCATTGCAACCGGAGTCCTACATTTTGAATTCAAAAACCCCACATCAGTAAGTCTTGACCTCTCAACTCCTCGCATTAATAACTTCTTAAATCCTCTTAACTGGTATCCTCAAAACTATGTTTGTTTCATAAAAATATTGGTCAAAGGAAAAAGCACCTCTTTATTCCTCGTCAGAAGTTACGGTCCAAATCAGTCGCGCCACTACGGAGACTCAGCTGTAACCGCCGAGAGGGTGTCTAGTGGCAACAATGCCTTTGTAGCTTGTGCTGAAATTCGATGTCCAGGAGACGTATTCTATCCAACTACAGATGATTTGCTTCCTGAATGGACTCAAGTCCAAATTACTCATTTGACAGGAAATTGTGACTTTGACAAACAGCATCTGAGGCGTCAACAGGACCTTGATGGCAACAACGCCACATGTCCTTCTCGCTCTAAAGGGCAATCACCAGGATCTGAAACGTTGCTTTGTGTTCCCCTTCCACCAGTCGGTAACTTCAGAACCTTTTATGTATACACTAGTGATTACATCAACACTCCTATAGTTGGTAAGAATCGGTGCTTAAGCGGTGACAACAGCTTGGTACAAGCCGGGACCCAAGTACAAGCAAACGAAGTCGGACCTTCTGTAGAGTTCTCTTGCAAGTAAGCCAATGACGTATTTAAATAAGAGTTAATGTACACTACAAGCATGCCAATGATAAAAAGTAGTTTCAATAATCTTCATATGTCCTGTAATGTTCCGTGCAGCTATATATCCAAACTTCAAAACTACGAGACGCCCATTTATTTTTATATTTTTATATCGCGTAGAATTTGGAATTGCGTTTACAACACACCTTTCCTCATCTTCAACGGTTTTCACAATGTAACTAGTAGGTAACATCGTGGAATGCAAATACAAATGAAATTATAATTATATCACAAATCAGAAAGCCGCAAGAAGGTGACTCATTGACATTCCGCGTACCAAAAACAATATTAGTCGTTGGAACAGAGACCCTGGTTGCGGCTGGTTACGTGACCATTTATCCATCCAAAACCGCAGGGTGGGTGGGTATTAAAGTACATTTGGTTGAGAGGAAGATAAAATACCCTACCCTTCCAGCAGATTTTTCTACCACCCAGATTCTGGGTGGTCACGTGACCA
>BLFN01000008.1:251512-253598 GCA_014634225.1 Acropora yongei | reverse complement strand
CTCCTTGTTCATGGGTGTATGCCTACGTATTTTCTTCTTTAATTTTATCATGGATTAATGCCACTGTGTTTCCTCTATTTACCATAAATTCAAGTACAGCTATGATGACCGCATGCAGTTACATATGAATACAATTTTATAAATTCCTAGCGAAGCCTGAAAAAATTCAGTAGTATTTTCTAGGCCTCTCCGCACAATTGATAAAATAATTTACTAGCTTTACTTGATTTCATATCCACAGTTCAATATATGATTCATATCATATGTATCATTAATTTTTGTTCATCTATCATGGATGTACGCTGTACTGTTTGCTTTATTAATAATTATGGTTAATTTTTCCTTGATCTATCATGGATGTTCACTTAATCTTATTTAATATCATGGATGTTCACTTAATCTTTTACTTGACCTACATTGGATGTATACCTTAGTGCTTCCTATAGACCTACATAATGAATGAATGCCAATAGTGCTTTCTTGGTTTATGTTGGATGTACGCCTTAGTGTTTCCTAGATCTCCGTGGTCTCTCACGAATCAATTCCTATCTATGATGGACCTACACCTTAGCGTCTCCTTCATCTATCATGGATGTAAGCCTTTGTGTTTCTTTGATCCATCTTGGATGTATGTGTCTTCATGCATCCTTGATCAATCATGATTGTATCCTGGGTGGGTGAAAAGGAGACTCCCATATGAAAAGGACAGGGGTGCTCTTCATAACTTTCAGGGGTGGTTTTAGTACCTCCTAGGGTGTACAGCCTCAGAGGGTCCGCAGCAGGAGCTTTAGAGGGACCTTTTAGGGTACTGAGTTGAACGATCAAGAGAGGAGACATTTGACAATTAAATAATTTTTAATTTAACTGGTACCTGCAAGGGGTGAAAAAAATTTCATGCCATGCCAACAATAAAGCACCTTCGTACCTCTTAAGGGTTTTTTTCAAAATTGCTGATGATCACCCCTATCCCCCATGGGAGGGGGGGTGTATGCCTTACTGCTTTCTTGATCTATCATGAATGCTTGTGCTAGTGTTTCCTTCATAGATCATGGGTGTGTGCCATAGTGTTTATTGTCTCTATCATCAATGAATGCCATAGTGTTTCCTAGACATACAGTATCATGAATTTATGTCATAGTTTTTTTGGTTATCACCCACGGGTGATGCATGGCTCAATGTTTCTATGATCTATCATTGATGCATATGGTTTAGTATTTCCTTGATCTATCATGGATATATTCCTAAGAGTGCTTCCTTGATTTATGATGGATAAATTATGTGCCTTAGTATTTCCTTCATCTTTCATGAATGCATACCTAAGTCATTACTTGATCTTTCATCATGGGTGTATGTCTTCATGTTTCCCTAATCTATCATGGTTTAGTGTTCCCTTTGATCTAGCATGGATATATGGCATAGTGTCTCCTTGATTTCTTATGGATATATGCAATAGTGCCTCCTTCATCTATCTTTGACAAATACGATAGATTTTGCTTGATTTATCAGGGATGTATGTCTTAGTGCTTCCTTCATATCATTTAAATTTTCCTTGATCTATCATGGATGCATGCAATAGATTTTCCTCGATATAATTATCATGGACGAATGCAATAGTGCTTCATTCAACCATCATTTATGCAGACAATAGATTTTCCTTTATTTATCATGGATCCATGCTTTAGTGCTTCCTTCATCTATCATTGATGTATCCCATAGCTTTCCTTTGATCTATCATGGATTTATCATAGATGTTGGCCTTAGTGTAAATGCTTTACCTATCTTGGATGTATTCCTTTGTGCTTATATGATGGATGTATGCCTTAATAGGCCACTTTCAAAAATACCATAATACTCTTTGTTTGTCCCTCCAAAATTTTGCATAAGTATTGCTTTTATTTTCTCTTGGGACCATAGTAATTCCCAGGGGAAAACGGAAACAATGTTTATGCAAAATTTTAGAGAGACAAACAAAGAGTACATAATGGTATTTTTGAAAGTGGCCTATACCTCCTTGATCTATCACAGGTGTATGCTTAACTGTTTTCACGATCTGTCATGGATCCATACTTAAGTGTTTGCTTGGTCT
>BLFN01000008.1:244012-249012 GCA_014634225.1 Acropora yongei | reverse complement strand
ACAGTTATTGGGATAATCTTGCTAGCGTTGGCCTCAAACCCCTACAGAGTTGACGTAAATCACTGTGTCTTAAACTCTTTCAATCAATTCTAAGAGACGAGCGTTTTTGCAATCTTCTCTCCTCAAGACATAAGGCCTCTTACAATCTTCTTTCACCTTGCGACGTTTTTGCACAGACCGGTATGAAAGATCTTTTATCCCAGACATGAGCAAATATCTTAATTCGTAGTTTTAAGTACATTTTGCACTGACATATATTTTTTTAGCTTTAGGTTTATGAATAATTTTTATTGTAATTTTTATCCAACTTGTAAATAATCTTACATTGCTACAATAGTTAATTTAATCTTTATAAATTATTACAGAATTCAGCCAACTGGCTGCTATGTTTTTATAATTTGTCAATGAACTATCTATCGATTGGTATCTAGCTATCTAAACCAGCAAACCAATGAATTTATTTACTTTTTTTTAAATTATGACTTAAGTTGTTTCACATTAATTAAAGCATCTTGTTCTACAAGATTAATTTAAGCACTCTTGGACAGGATGATACCTACATATAGCTAAAATGTAATTTAGGCTATTAAGTTAATCTGGAGCCAATATATGCATCCAGCATTCTCTATGATCTGATGGGTGGCTGCAAGGGCTTGCCTCACCATGTGCTTGCATGTGAGCTCTAGTCACCATAATTGCAGTTTTCTGCTGTGCTGATCTTTGTGGATCACTACCTTGGACAGATCACTGCTTCGGTCACCATATTTGGAGTTTGCTTGCTCAGTTGAGTTTTGCGATCACTGCTTTGGTTACCTATTTTGCCAATTCAGCACCCATTCCTTCCCACCCCTCATAGGAAAAGGTTCATGGAAGGTATCAGTTCCGGTAAGTTTCTCCACTGAAGTTCCTTCAGTGTGACTGGTTCCCACTCATAGGGTTACCATGGAACCTCCCTGCTGTGCCTGGTATTCGTGCTGGGCCCCCACCAACCTTTGATGGCACTAAATAGTTCCCAAGCTCATCATTATTATCAGAAACAAAAGACTAGTGGTTCGATCATTTCTATCTTATTTCAACTTAAACATCATTGAAAGAGCAAATGAGGTAACATCATGATAAACAGCTCCTGTTTTAACACAAAGAGTGTTAAAATTCAAAATCACAACTCTCAACACCAACATGGCAGCCTCAAGTATGTGAAAGATGGACCCCACAGTCAATGCATAATCTATTCCTTGATTGAAGAAGATCATCTAGGTGATTGGAGTCTTGAGAAGGACTGCTGTCATTGACTGACACTTTGACAACCTGTGCAGAAGCCATCTCCAGAGTCGAGTGATAGTCTTTGTCAGTTGAAAATTCAAAAACCCTGGTGAGCGATTTGATTGGTCCGTAGGTGGAGTAGCCGTTGGTAAATCCATGATGTGATTGGCTGCTACCCATCAAATCGCTCACGAGGGTTTTTGAATTTTAAACTGACTAAGACTACCATTTGACTCTGAAGATTGCTTCCGCACAGGTTGTTGAAATGTCAGTCACTAACAACAGTCCTTCTCAGGACTCCAATCATTTATTTATAGGACTTTGTAGGACTTTATATAGGACAAGTCTAAAAAAGATTTCATTGGACTGTACAGGAACATAGGGCTAGCTTGCTTGACACCCTGGATCTATCAGATGTATACCATGGTGGTTCATTGAGCTATGTTTTACTACTGAACTGTTATGGATGTATGTATGTATGCCATAGTGTTTCTTTGATCTACATACCATGATTGTCTGCCTTAGTTTCTTCTTCAGTTTATAATTCTTTGATCTATCATGCATGTGATGCATTTCCTTGATCTACAGTATATCATTGATGTATGCCATAATGTTTCTTTGATCTATGATGGATGTATGCCTTGACGCTACCTAACCTTGATATATTATGATGGATGTACATATGCCATAGTGTTTCCAAGATCTACTTGATCATGGATGCCATAGTGTTTCCTTCATCTATGATGCATGTAACTACTGTAATGCTCTATTAATTTTGCAGCCGCTGAGTTGTTGTCTATATTTAAAAGAGATATCAATATTTTTTACCTATACATCCTCCATGGATGTAGTTTAAACGTAACTCAGTGATTTAAAATGAATGCAACGTGAAAATGATGACTCAAGACTCAAAGTTTTGATTCTCCTGTCTACGTTGGGATTAGGGTTTCTGCTTATGTCTCCTCATGGATTATAAGTCAGTAGGACACTTTGTGACCTCTCTTATCCGTATTTCATGCCTTAAGTAATACTGAAATATGAGTGGTCATACCTTTTAACCTCTTTTAATATTGCCATATAGTACATCTTATTCAGTGCCACCCTGGACTTATCTGAAAGAACATGCATACCTCTTGAAGGGAAAATAAAGCTGTAATTTGTCACTTTAATTTGCCATGCTTGTAAAATCTGTCTGCTGTTTCCCTCGTCTATATAAAAGAACAAAAGAAACCTGTCTTTAATAATAATATTGTTAAAGCTTCTACAGAAATTGTGGCTCTATTTGGTGGGGAAATGAAACATGAACATTGTACCTGCAAACAAGTTGATAAGGGTGAAATTACCATAGTGACTGCAAAGTTGATGTTTTAAGCATGAGCCACCATAATTATGGTACAGCTAAATATGGCAAGCATACAGTATCAGATATCGAGTGCCCTTTAAGTCTTTGAGGCAAAGTTAGCCAAGACATATGCGGTAAGACTAGTCTCAAAGCACTTGTGGGAACTGTATGTAATCATGCAAGCCTGTTGGATGGCGTGTGCAATAATGCTGTGCATGGACATGATGTTTTTGCTTAATTGTTACACTGTAAGCAGATTTTTTTCTTCAATTTTATGATTTTATTGATCTCAGTGTCCCCAATTACTGCACCTCTCCTGGCTAAAGACCTGCACACTTTATAAACAAAGTTCATCATAATCATACAGTAAGCCCTTCTTAACAGCAAACTTTTGTCACAGCAAATTAATTTTTATCAGTTATATCTAATATGTATCTACAGCAGTGAAAGGTGCCATTTAATTCACACATGATCAACAGCCAGTCAGGTCTGGTCCTAACTCAGTGGTATGGCATAGTGAAGCTCAATCTCACGGCCACAGGGCTGGGGCTGCATAAGATATCATTACTCTAAATAGAGCAAGTGATAGGTCAGCAGCTGATTGGCAAACAATCAAACACGCACAAAAACTTATTGTAATCCCTATAAAGCATTCTAGATTATATAATAACATTAATAATACTCCACTCTTGAAGTTTGATTTTCAGACCAGGTTGATAATACAGAGAAATATTGTTTTAATTAAAGAACATCACTGTCGAGCTAGTGGTTCATTGCACACAGTGTGGACATATAAAACAATTTGGATCCTGTAATTTCAACTTGATATTCAGATAAAGAGTTCTCCTCATTTATCAGCACAACAGGTAAAAGATTTTTTGAACTGGTAGAGCACTTGTGGGCATCATTGTTTATTACCTCCGCTCTGTGCATCATAATGGAATATAACTATATTTACCTCCACTTAATATGAACAGTATTGCCCTCACTTCTTTATGAATAAGTATGGTAAAACAAATGTACATTTTTTTCTTTCATCAAATAAATTTTCAACAATTCTAGGCCATTTTAGGCAGCAATAGGTGATGTTAGAGATGCTAAATTTTACCAGCTACCACCTGAAAAGGAAAACACTGCAAATATACTGTGATCAATAACAATAATACTAATATTACTTATGCATGACTGCATGAAGCTGTCAAGGATAAACCCAAGCAGCATGCTACTGTACCTCTACATAGCCAACTCAAATGCCTCAAGCCATTTGAAATATTTCTCTCAGAGTAGTTTACTGTTTAGAATTATTCTTGTTTCCCTTAATGAGAGAGTGGTCATTTCAAGCCATGACTTGAATAATAATAATAATGGTTGCAGTTTTTATTTACAATCTCATAAGAAAAATATCTTCCTTATTAAGAAATGAGTAGTATTTGACTAGTGTTATAATGGATCTCCATAATTAAGTGCCCTAGTTCCTAGACAATGTCTTCTCCTTTCTGGTAAACAACAACAGACCCTAAATTGGCCCCATCAAGTAATAATAATTAATAATTATTAATATAATTACCGTATTGTTATCATCAGGTTTCAACATTGAATATCAAAGTGAGCCTTGTTAGGCTCTTGAATCAACATCTTTTTCTGAAAGTTTAAATTGAGACCAAAAATTATTACCAATACTGTGCAGAAAATAGGAATTTTATGCAGAGGTTTATGCAGTTGATGTTGAAGAAGGGACCCAGGACATGTTAATGAAGAGTAGTGGATGATTTTTGGAAGTTTTTTCACCAGCAAAAAAGTGACTTTTGGTAGTGTGGATGTCTCCAAAAGGCCGTACTTGGCCACTGATAGGAACTGTCAGAAATCAGGGGACTTTGCTAACTGTTTGGAATGACAGGTCACGACCAAAGAAAGCAACCAAAACATATATAAACAACTTTTTGTTCCAATATCGAGGGAATGCGTGCGCAAAAATCCGTAAAAGCTGAATATTTACACATTTCCTTACCTTTTCCGTGTGTGTAGAACCCTAGCTCTATTCTCATTTTGTGGTGTGACTCGTGACTGTGAGCATCGTGTGCTATAAATGACGCGTGTGACAGACTAAATTTTAGTCCCTCCCGGTTGAAAAGCTGCTGTGTGAAATTTAGTTCTCAGTCCTCCATCCGCACCCCGGTCGTCATTCGCTTTTTACAAGCGTTTCCAAAAATTAGAAAAATCAATCCAGCACGAATCGTTGGTTCCCGAATCACGTGTAAGTAAATGCAGAATATCATTGATCAGGAAAAATCGAAAACCGAATTCCTGTGGACATAAAAAACGGACTGACAAATCACGGAACCGATCCTCGTTCACGCGTAACGCAAACATACAAACGCCCCCTCACACGTCACGA
>BLFN01000008.1:234012-239012 GCA_014634225.1 Acropora yongei | reverse complement strand
TCTCCAGTTTGGCAATGTTGTACCACGTGCTCGCTCAGCTGCAAACGGGCCCAGTAAAGCTTTACATTTGTATGCTCTAGTTGTAAATGTGGTAATTTCAAGTTGTTTTTTTGCAGAGGACGACACGGACCTGTTCATAAGTGCGTGTCGCACGAGCAGCACATTTGTTTTCCTCACTCGACCAATCAAATTCAGAATTTATGGCGTCGTCATTGCCTTTCCTGTCGTTGATGCTAAACTCAGCTCCTTATTATTAAATACATACATCGCGCCGTTAATCTATCACTTATTAATTATAATCAAGTAATCTGGAGGAATTTTTTTCATCGAGAAGAGCTTAGAGCTTACGACTTAAAACTTGTGCATGATCACTAACACTTTTCTATGGTTTTCTTTCCATTTTCAGAGACGCCCAGACCGATTACTGTATGTTCCTCCTCATGCAAGAGGTAAGTGTCCCTCTTACAAAGTGCTGGACATCAGTTTGGAGCTTGTAACTAGTATAGACTTCTAGGATTGTTTGCGAAAGTGGAGTGTCATTTTGTTTGGCGAAAGCAAAATTCAAATATAATGCGCAAAAGAAACGGTAGCGTTGAAACAAGCAAAGAGTATTTTACCTCACTTTTCCTTGAATTGAATTTAACCGAGTCAAATTTTGTGTCATTCTGTATATATGCTATGATAGAAACACAAAGCTGTTTTTTTTTTGTAGGAAAAGCTTATATCCATCAGAGGAAGCAATAATTCAGTTACCAAAGATTCGAGGAATACTGCAACTAATATCTCTGAGGAAATGATTTTGTAAAGATTTCAATTGAATTTATTTCAAAGACTGCTACTTAAATACATAAATAAAACATGGTAAGAGAATAAAGTTTTGGTTTTTTGAAAACATGTTGCAAGAAATTAGTCATCATTAACCGAGGGAGAGGACTGTATGGGAAAATATGGCCACAATTATATTTCATCTTCATCTCATCTTCTCTCTCAAGGAGACTCTCACTTTTACTTGGCCCTTACCTATCAGTTCCCTGCGCTATCTAAGTTTAAAAGAAAGTTTTTATCAAACAATGGCCTTCTGATGACGTCTACAAACCACAACGCCTCTGATTGGTGGCAAAGCAGGGAATAGTGAATGCCAAAACGAAAATCCCTCCCCACACTCTGCGCAAATGACCAGGGGCCCGTTTCTCGAAAGTCCCGAAAACTTTACGGGCCCGAAAATCCATTCGTAAAACTCCGACTTGTTCATTCTGTAACGCTGGTCTTTTCATATGTTTTAAAGGGAATAAAAATAAAAATAACTGTAAAGTTTCGTGCCTTGAGACGCCTTCGTTTTGAAGATACAAAGAGAATTATGTCACCCGAAAAGTTTCGGGACTTTCGAGAAACAGGCCCCAGGACTGAAATTGAATGCATGACGTGTTCAAATAAGCGCCACGAAGTGTCTTCTCAGTTAACTTTCCTTGTTAACTTTCCCACTTGAGAGTTCTTTTTCACTTCTGAATAAAAACTCACTTCATTTCCGAGACAGTTGCCTCATTATCAGACCATTTTTCAGAATAAGGCCCGTTTCAAACGTCGAACTTAACATGTGCCGAGTCCAATGCAAATGAGAAAAATCTATTGTTTTCGCTCATTTGCATTAGATTCGGCACATGTAAAGTTCGACGTTTGAAACGGACCTAAGTCAGCTTCTCTCTGAGAAGAACCCAGAAGTGGGGTTTCGCTAATTAAATATCTTTACGGTATGATGATTTGTCGTTACGTACCCTGATAAGAGAAACACTTGACACCCTGGAAAAGTGACGATCTTGGACACATCGTATGGTTAGCATAAGTGATCAGACAAAAATCCCGGTCAGCCTCACGGTGTTGTGCCGGAAAGAATTAACTTAAGGCTTCTGCAACCAGATAATCTGTCTTTCGGTGATCAACACTTCTTTCCATCGCTGCTACCGCGGGAGGAATTCTGTGATCTTAATCGCACTTCACAAAGAAATATCGATTCCTCAGCCTTCTGAAGTGTTGATTCGGAAAATGTTGGCCACTAATCTCTGTGTTGTTCTCCATTCTGCAAGGACGGTGCCAAACTTATGCTCAAGTCATCGGAGCCAACATTTCGTTATTTTTATCCTGGTATGACATTGACCTGCTATGACATTGACCGCCAAAAGCGTGGCCAGACTTTTGGCGTTGTTGCTGGGACGTAGGTACCGACAAATTGTAGCCGAGAGTATTTAGTCCAGTCTTATTAAAGTTTGGGTTTGGCCAGGTATCGGCAATACCGTAATCTTCTTATTCCTTTTCGATGAATGCAAAATAACTTGGTTGTTGAGAATAATAGCATCTGCCTTCTGTTACTGTTTTACATTTTCCTCAACTTGCGGGACCAACAAATTCGAGTTCATAACCATTCTCAGGAGCAACAGAGACAATCAATACCACTTCATACATGCCGAGTCTAGCGCCCTGTGGCTTCAGATGGTCATAGCGTTTTGCTGTTTGCCGAAGGCGTTTGATGTCCCCATTCGCGTATCGAGGACTGAGTTGTAAATAATAAATCGCCAACATTTTAATTCGTCTTATATGCCACAATAATTCTAATGTGTCTTAAATCAACCCTAAACCCATTTCTGTATTGTTGTTTTCCATACTTCAGGACATTTCTGAGGTTGCCCACGCGTTGTCGTATTCGTGCGACATGTAACTCGAACTTAGTTGTTGGTTTCTTAATAGCTCCTTCACGTCATGGTCACATAAAGTATCTTTTTTTCCATTCTAATTCTAATGGGATAATCTTTTGTCAATCGTTTGTCAGTAGGTGGGTGTTATCAAGAATGGGATTTTGCGATAAATTTTCATCCTTTTTCTCTCCGGATTATTATAGTAAATCTTTGTTGCCCTTTTCTTCTGGTTTTCAAGAACACTTCCGGCTACTCTTGAGCATGCACAAGTTAATTCCTTTAGTTTTGGGCAAATTATCCCTACCTGATAGGGGTCAATAAGCAACAGCAACGGAAATGCCAAACATCTGTTTCGAGAAACCTAACTGTACATGGCATACATAACGTATCGGAGACAAAAATAACTTTTTTTCTACGACAGACTACATGTGTTATAATAAGCAAGCCTGTCGCGAGATCAAAGTCGGAAACGAAAGAAATAAGTTCATATGTTTAACAAGCAGTACAATACAATGAATGGTGTAAAAGAAAAAAAAGAAAGAGAAATTTTTCACAACACTGCTCGTCCAACGTCTACACGATTGAGTTTGGTCTTCACACTGCTTGTAGGCATCCATAGATGCCGTTTGAGTGTCTTTTCCGCGATCAACTCCAACTCATCTCAAAAATGCAGATTTGGCAAAATTTTTTCTTCCGGAAGTTCGAAGAATTAGGAAAATCTGACAAAATCTCTCTAGATCAGGTGCTTTGAAATAGAGCCGGTTTTTAAAATAAACTTTCAACAGCAGCCGAAATATGATTTGCCTTTAAATTCCCTTTTTTTCTTTTTTTGTTAAGCAAAGAGGTTTCATAGCTTACGTTCTGATAACAATGCCCCATAACACTTTTAGACCAGGATCCGGTTCTCCGAACAACCTCATGGTGGCCAGCCCTGCTGTCTCATTTAATCAAGAAAATTCTCCACTTGCACAAATCCCATAATACACTTCTTTCACGGACAAAAATTAGCATAGGCATTGATTTCGATTTCTCTTGGGTTATCTTCATGTCCCAGGGCGAAGTTTCGGGGCGGTAAAAGAAGTGCATTATTTGATTTGTGCAACTAGAGAATGACTGAAAAAGACCGCCTTCCGAAAAGCTGCGGGTTGTCTTCCAAAAAGCATCACAGCCTTTCCCCAGTGAAAATATAAATTTATTTTTCCTGTCGTAGGCATCAAACTTATCCTGTTTATTCAAATACAAGTCTCTTGAGCTGCCTCAAACGAGAATATAAATTAATAAAAGTAAACTATCAACTTCCGAGGCACCTGCGTAACACTTAAGTCATTTTTCAAAATAAATTCTTAACTGCCATGGTCAGTTCCTTTTCTTCATTTCGTGTCGAGACGACCTTCATTAAAGCCATAAAATTACTGGCCGTCTAAATAAACAGGTACCAGTCTGTTAATCTCTGAAATGCCGGCATATTTGTGCGACCTTAGAGGGGTAACATCAAATAAACAGTGTGTGGGGAGAGTACCGGGCACGGGAAAAATACTGGTGTCATTTGTTTAATTTGCCGGATACTAAAGTAAGGAAGATTATCAATAAAACAGGACTCTGCACTAACGAGCTCAAAAAAGGTGAGACAAAGATCGTTTTTGCTGAAATCAGATAATATGGAACTTTGGTGAAAGAGGCTCGGGCGCTTGGATGGCAGCTGAGGAGTAAATATTTATTGCACAGCTACTGACAACATAAGAAACGAGAACCACGATTACCCGTAAATTGCATGGGTTGCTCACATCCCACCGATGATTGGTCCAGTTTTGACGCACAGCTATGCAATTTTGAAAAAAGATAAGACTAGCTGGTTGGGGATTTTATAAGGTGGTATCTACCGGTAAAATCGTCAGGAACACTCGTTCAGACACAGCCGTTCTGTTCGCGTATTTTCGTCAACGATGGTTATGACTTCTCTTAGTTTTATACTAATGTTTCATGTCATTGCAAAGTTTACTAAAGATTCATTGCTAAAACCACCTCGAGGAAATGAAAAAGAGCATAAAAGTTTCATTCAAAATAAACCCAGCTCTAATGTGTTGCCTGTACATTAATAGCCTCAAGAACAACAAAAGATAACAACTGATAGCTCAAGAACATGTCGAAACTACTGGAAACGTCATTTGCAAATGTTCATATTTTTCATACAAAGAAAAGAATAATTAGAAAGTCGTGTGTTTTGCGGCTTAAAAGTTTCTGACAATTAACTCGGGGGAATAATTTGGACTAAAATGTGACGCTTTTATCTGAACTTTTTGTCACATTGATTAT
>BLFN01000008.1:219012-221512 GCA_014634225.1 Acropora yongei | reverse complement strand
AGTGCGTCATTTGCTCTCCAGTTTGGCCATTTGTACTATGTGATCGCTCAGCAGCAAAGGGCTCATTAAAGATTGACATTTGTATGCTCTCGTCGCAAATGTGGTAATTTCAAATTGTTTTGCAGGGTATGACATGGACTTGTTCATAAGAGCGTGCCGCACGAGCAGCACCTTTATTTTCCTCACTCGACCAATCAAATTCTGAATGGCGTCGTCATTGCCGTTCCTGTCGTTGATGCTAAACTCAACTCCCTATTAATAAATATATACATCGAGGATTTAGTTGATCACTTATTAATTATAATCAATTGATCTGGAGGAATTCTCTTAATCGACAAGAATTTAGACCTTACGACGCCACACTTGTGTATGATCACTAACACTTTTCTATCGTCTTTTTTTCCATTTTCAGAGACGCCCAGACCGATTACTGTATGTTCCTCCTCATGCGAGAGGTAAGTGTCCCTCTTACAAAGTGCTGAACATCAATTTGGAGCTTGGAACTAGTATAGACTTCTAGGATAGTTTGCGAAAGTGGAGTGTCATTTTGCTTCACGAAAGCAAAATTCACATATAAGGCGCAAAGAAACGGTGGCGTTGAAACAAGCAAAGAGTATTTTACGTCACTTTTCCTTGAATTGAATTTAACTGAGTCAAATTTTGTGTCATTCTGTATATATGCTCTGATAGACGAACAAGGCTGCTTTCTTTTGCAGGAAAAGGTTACTTTCATCAGAGGACGCAATAATTTAGTTACAAAAGATTCGAGGAATACTTCAACTATTATCCTGAGGAAATGATTTTATAAAGATTTGAAATTTATTTCAAAGACTGCTACTTAAATACATAAATAAAGCATCGTGAGAGAATAAAGTTTTGTTTTTTTGAAAACATGTTATACGACATTTATTTAGTCGCCATTAACCGAGGGAGAGGACTTTATGGGAAAACCTTGCCACGATCTCATCTCATCTTCTCTCTCAGGGAGACTCTAACAATCTCTCTCTCACTTGGCCCTGACCTATCAGTTCACTGTGCTATCTAAGTTTAGAAGAAAGGTTTCGTCAAACAATGGCCTACTGATTACGTCCACAAACTACAACGCCCCTGATACGTGGGAAAGCAGGGATTAATGCCAAAACGAAAATCCCCAGCCACATTTTGCATAAATGACAAATAAGTGCCACGATGTGTCCTCTCAGTTAACTTTCCCACTCGACAGTTATTTTTGCTTCCCGGTAGCATCGAAATTATCCGTGTTAATCCAAAGACAAAGCTGAATGCAAAAGAGTTTTAGAATCAAGCGACAATTCTGAATAAAACTCACTTCATTTCCGAGACAGTTGCTTCATTGTCAGACTATTTTTCAGAAAAAGTTAGCTTCTCTCTTAGAAGAACCCAGAAATGGCGTTTCGTTAATTAAATATCCTTTCGGAATGACGACTTGTCGTTACGTACCCTGATAAGGGAAACACTTGACACCCTGGGAAAGTGACGATCTTTGATACATCGTATGGTTAGCACAAGTGATCAGGCAAAAATGCCACAGGGCATCCCCACGGTGTTGTGCTGGAAAGAATTAACTAATGGCTTCTACAACCAGATAATCTGTCTTTCGGTGATCAACACACTTCTTTCCATCGTTGCTACCGCGGGAGGAATTCTGTGATCCTAATCGCACTTGACAAAGAAACATCGATTCATCAGCCTTATGAAGTATTGATTCGGAATCTGGAGGCCACTAATCTCTGTTTTGTTTTTGTTGCCTACTGGTATCTGTTCTGCAGGGAAGGTGGCAAACTTGTCAAATTCCCTTTTATGCTCAAGACATCGGAGCCAACATTTCGTTATTTGTGTCCTGGTATGCATTGACCCCCAGAACCGTGGACAGACTTTTACCGTTGGTTGCGACACGCAGGCTTTGTAACTCGAACTTAGTTGTTAGGTTCGTCATAGCTCCTTCACATGCACCATGGTCACATTAAGTATTTTGTTTCCATTCTAATTCTAATGGGATAATCTATTGTCAATCGTTTGTCAGTAGGTGGGTGTTATCAAGAATGGGATTTTGCGACAAATTTCCATCCTTTTTCTCCCCTGATTACTATGGAATCTCTCCGTGGCCTTTTTCTTCTGGTTCAAGAACACTTCCTGCTCAGGCTACTCTCGAGCATGCGCAAGTTAATTCCTTTAGTTTTGGGAAAATTATACTTACCTGATAGTGGTCAACGTGGCATTACTTTTAGCCATCTTGCATCATGTGACAGAATTTGGAAAACACAGCAAGGTAAATGCAAGATACCTGTTTCTAGAAACCTAACTGTACATGACATTAAAATACATTGGAGGTAAAAGTCTGTCACCAAATCAAAGAATGGTGAAAAAATTGGAAGTTAAAGAAACTTCATATGGTTAACAAGCAGTACAATATAATAGATCGTGTACAAGAAAAAAAAGAAAGACGAATTTTTTTACATCACTGCTCGTCTAACGTCTAAAC
>BLFN01000008.1:196512-199012 GCA_014634225.1 Acropora yongei | reverse complement strand
GAAGAAGTTATCACATCAAAAAGAAAGAAGGTGAGATCTAAAGATATTTTATGAAACTGCGTGGCTCAAGTAAACTACCCGTATGTTATTATTATTTCTTGTTTTTTGGTCTACAATAATTTCTCATGCATTTATTTAAAAAAGACGAGATAAATACTGACTAGTATCATTTTAAACAATAAACCTGAAGCCATATTCCACAACTCTTTGGACACCTTTCTCACCTGATTTTCATTCAAGCTAATGTTTTTGTCTCGTAATAAAATTTCACCTTAGCCACACTGATGAATAATAAATAGCACACCGATTAGATTAGGGAGCTTTAGAAATGATGACGGCAACGGCAAGAAAAATGTCACTTGAAAGGAAACACTTGCACTATTTTGCACTTATCCCATCTTGCTCCCATTTTACAATGTTGAAGAAGAAAGCCACAAATGAATTGGTCTGCGCGACGTTACATGAAGTACAGAGAATGGGTCGTTTGCTGCTAAGCAATCACCTGGTATAAAATCGCCAAACTGGAGAGCAATGGCGCACTGGGACATGTTAAACAAAGCCACCAAGCTTGAATTTTCTTTGCAAAACATGTCCCAGTGCGTCATTTGCTCTCCAGTTTGGCCATTTGTACTACGTGATCGCTCAGCAGGAAAGGGCTCATTAAAGATTGACATTTGTATGCTCTCGTCGCAAATGTGGTAATTTCAAATTGTTTTGCAGGGTATGACACGGACTTGTTCATAAGAGCGTGCCGCACGAGCAGCACCTTTATTTTCCTCACTCGACCAATCAAATTCTGAATGGCGTCGTCATTGCCGTTCCTGTCGTTGATGTTAAACTCAACTCCCTATTAATAAATATATACATCGAGGATTTAGTTGATCACTTATTAATTATAATCAATTGATCTGGAGGAATTCTCTTAATCGACAAGAATTTAGACCTTACGACGCCACACTTGTGTATGATCACTAACACTTTTCTATCGTTTTTTTCCATTTTCAGAGACGCCCAGACCGATTACTGTATGTTCCTCCTCATGCGAGAGGTAAGTGTCCCTCTTACAAAGTGCTGAACATCAATTTGGAGCTTGGAACTAGTATAGACTTCTAGGATTGTTTGCGAAAGTGGAGTGTCATTTTGCTTCACGAAAGCAAAATTCATATATAAGGCGCAAAAGAAACGGTGGCGTTGAAACAAGCAAAGAGTATTTTACGTCACTTTTCCTTGAATTGAATTTAACTGAGTCAAATTTTGTGTCATTCTGTACATATGCTCTGATAGACGAACAAGGCTGCTTTCTTTTGCAGGAAAAGGTTACTTTCATCAGAGGACGCAATAATTTAGTTACAAAAGATTCGAGGAATACTTCAACTATTATCCTGAGGAAATGATTTTATAAAGATTTGAAATTTATTTCAAAGACTGCTACTTAAATACATAAATAAAGCATCGTGAGAGAATAAAGTTTTGTTTTTTTGAAAACATGTTGCACGACATTAGTCGCCATTAACCGAGGGAGAGGACTTTATGGGAAAACCTTGCCACGATCTCATCTCATCTTCTCTCTCAGGGGGACTAACAATCTCTCTCTCACTTGGCCCTGACCTATCAGTCTACTGTGCTATCTAAGTTTAGAAGAAAGGTTTCGTCAAACAATGGCCTACTGATTACGTCCACAAACTACAACGCCCCTGATACGTGGGAAAGCAGGGATTAATGCCAAAACGAAAATCCCCAGCCACATTTTGCATAAATGACTAATAAGTGCCACGATGTGTCCTCTCAGTTAACTTTCCCACTCGACAGTTATTTTTCCTTCCCGGTAGCATCGAAATTATCCGTGTTAATCCAAAGACAAAGACAAAATTCTGAATAAAACTCACTTCATTTCCGAGACAGTTGCTTCATTGTCAGACTATTTTTCAGAAAAAGTTAGCTTCTCTCTTAGAAGAACCCAGAAATGGCGTTTCGTTAATTAAATATCCTTTCGGTATGATGACTTGTCGTTACGTACCCTGATAAGGGAAACACTTGACACCCTGGGAAAGTGACGATCTTTGATACATCGTATGGTTAGCACAAGTGATGAGACAAAAATGCCACAGGGCAGCCCCACGGTGTTGTGCTGGAAAGAAGTAACTAATGGCTTCTACAACCAGATAATCTGTCTTTCGGTGATCAACACACTTCTTTCCATCATTGCTACCGCGGGAGGAATTCTGTGATCCTCATCGCACTTGACAAAGAAACATCGATTCGTCAGCCTTATGAAGTGTTGATTCGGAATCTGGAGGCCACTAATCTCTGTGTTGTTTTTGTTGCCTACTGGTCTCTGTTCTGCAGGGAAGGTGGCAAACTTGACAAATTCCCTTTTATGCTCAAGTCATCGGAGCCAACATTTCGTTGTGTCCTGGTATGCATTGACCCCCAGAACCGTGGACAGACTTTTACCGTTGGTTGCGACACGCAGGCTTTGTAACTCGAACTTAGTTGTTAG
>BLFN01000008.1:186512-191512 GCA_014634225.1 Acropora yongei | reverse complement strand
AAGAAATAAAATAAATAAGCAAAAAATGACCAAAGGTTTCGATATCAGTCTTTTCATCACTAATGATCTTACACACTAAAAGCTCTAAACTTACTAAATAGTATTCATTCTTATCAATAAGGTGCAGAAAATTGCCACGATTTTTATAATAGTGTTTCATGTTAACTAACGAGGTGCATGCAATAAAAGGGGCTAGCAACCAAATTCCCATGATACTATAACCATGCAGAGAAATTAAAGGTATCCGTCACAATTTGATAAGGACATTGTTCTTGGTTTAGTAATGTTTTCGTAGTACACTCTCTTTTAATAATTTCCTCAATCTATCATGGATATATGTCTAAGTGTTTCCTTGATCTATAATGGATGTATGCTGTGGTGTTTGTTTATCTATCACTGATGTATGCTTTAGTAATTCCTTCATCTATCATGAATGTATTTCATAACGATTCCTCGATCTATGATGGTTGTAAACCATAGTGTTTTCATGATGTATCATGGATGTATGCTTTAGCATTTCCTTCATCTATCATGGATATATGCCTCGGTGTCTTCTTGATCTATCATGGATGTATACAATGGTGTTTCTTTGATCTAAGATTGATATACGCCAAAGTGTTTCCTTGATCTATCATGGATGTCTATCATGTATTTCTATACCACTATACTGGATGTGTGCCCCAGTTTTTCCCTCTTCTATCATGGATATATGCTTTAATGCGGTTTCCGTAGTCTAACATGGGTGTATCCTTAGTGTTTCATTGATATAGCATGAATATAAGAGACTAATATTGTGTTCTTGTTTTCCTGTTATGGATGTATACCTTTGTGTTTCCCAGATCATTCATGAAGGTATGGATTAAGGTTTCCTTGTTCTATCATTCATTTACGTATGCCTTAGTCTTTGCTTGATCTAATACGGGTGTAGGTAGTATTTATCTGAAATGGTCCTTACCGAGACAGCATTTCCCTTGCATAATCTTGTACACCCTCCTAGTGATTGAGGCTGTATGCCAACGCAATTAATGGGATCAGTTTTAAATTAACTGCTTCATTCTTAGAATTGAACCTCTCTCGAATAGTTAATAATTAGGTTGTAACCTTTGCTATTATTCGAATATAGATGATTTCCATTGTGCGCTTTTCCATCTTTTTATAGTGTTCACATCTCATTAGAAAAGTTAAGTGATGTAACCTTCGTAATGCGAAAATAAGACAATTCATGCCTTTATAAGTGCAGAAGAATTTTAATGCCAAAGTTCGGTGTCTGCTCTTTAAGTCAACGAAAGAAGTGAATTTGGAAATAGCTTTCTACCATGACAGGAAATGAATTGGTTTCAAGTCAAATTTAAGTTCAATGTACAAAGTCTACGACACTCCTGTTGACAAAAGTGTTACTTTCCTTAGGCTTGCCTTTCTTGAGCACAATGCGAGGGACATATTAATATTATTTTTTTTAATTTTGACAAATGCCTACCGCTTTCTTCGTGTAAACTCGCGTCTCCATCTTCTGAAATTTCTCGGCTTCCATCTAACATATTTTCATGCGACATGCACCTGGCACATCTGGCGAATTTTGAAATTTTTCATGAATAATAAATGAGTTGGCTGGAACCATTCGAATGATATTATTATTATTATTGATTTCAAACAAGTTCTAAACACATGCTTCTGGAGGTAAACCACGGGTAAAACGCACTTTGTCACGCGCGAGCGAGCTCATTCTCGCTATCGACTTCAAAAAGACAGTTGATTCGTAATTCCACGCGTGCTACTTTTGCTCGCGCGATTGCCTGCTCACGCGTGACATCTCGCAATTTTCTATCAAACGCGATTTGCAATACAGAGGGCTTCCTCGGGGACCATCTTCCTCTCTTTACCCCGCATCAGCGCGGAAAGCATCTAATGACACTTTTTTCAGAGAAATATTCAAAAATAAATTGATACATACGGGAAAATGTCAGCATTTTCGGCTCCGAGCAGGAATCCTTTCAACCACGTTTACGTTAACGCAACACGACTATGCGCATACGCTCAGGGAAACAGCCGCTTACAATCGGGAAGCCGCGTAACTCTAAGAAATAACAAACACTCAAGACCTAAACAAAAATTTGTTGAAGCTGACGTTTCGAGCGTTAGCTCTTCGCTCTGACGAAGGGCTAACGCTCGAAACGTCAGCTTTCTAAATCTTTCACGGTGGTAATTCAACCTTTATCAACTTGTTTGATAAAACCACATTTTTGTTTTGATCTTTCCCACCGACGCAGTACCACAGTTTCTTTAGAAACTAGAAATTCACTCAAGACCTAACGCTGATCTGTTCTGCCTTCAATTTGTGGCGAGGAGAGCCGTTAAGGCGCAAAGGTGGCAATAGCTTTGCTCTATTAATACACACTTCTCTTTTTACCTTAAGCTCTGAGGCAGTGTGAGCAAAAAGAACGACTAGACATGTAAGTCACTTTCAAGGCCCAACATCCGCAATTTTCTGAATTAAGGTTATGTAACTTTGTTTCTCTGCCCACGAGGTGGGAAAAGACTGTCCAAGATATTGTGTTGTCGCTTTTTCTGATAGTTTTATGTCACGTTTTGTCTAAATAAAACCGTGATAAACAAAGTACAAAAAGCACAAAGATCCACCTTGGCTGTTTATCTGTCCATAGATGTTTTTCATAAGTGCGTGTCGCACGTGCAGCACGCTTATTTTCCCCCACTCTACCAATCAAATTCTTTACTTATGGCTTCGTCGTTGGTTTTTCAATCAATGATGCTAAACTGTGTTCTCTATTAATAAATGTACACATCACGCATTTAATTGATCATTTATTAATTATAATTCTGGATAAATCTGGAGGAATGCTCTCAACCGACAAGAGGAGCTTCGAGTTACGACGTCAAACTTCTATATGATCACTAACACTTTTAAAGAGCCCATCAGATGGAGCCTCCATCTTTATTAATTGAGTTAACCCATTCCCGAGTAGATTTATAAATAGAGCCATTTTCTTTCGTAGTGCGATTGAATCGTATGAATGCGCTAGCTGCCTGCTGTCATTTCTCGAATTTTATTGCCGCCGGCTCTTTCCTCCATCAACACACGAAACCTCCTCAGGGAGGTTCCCTACTCGGGAAAAGGGTTGACTCCAAGGGCTTGTATGGTGGATGGAGGCTCCTTTTGATGGCCCTATGCAGTTTTCTATTGTTTTTTTTTCATTTTAGAGGCCGGAACGTGTTTACCTAGATGAAATTTGGTCGTCAGCATTAGTCTTCTTTAACAAATGACTTTTTAGTACTCGTTACACACCTACATCACGTCGACTGTCTTCGCGCCAACCTGTGAGACCAAAGGGCAGTTAGACGAAGAAATCACGGGCAAAATCGGGACCAAATTTTACCAGTGATTTCTTTGTCGCGTCATGACTAACTGCCCCTGGATCTCAGAGTACTAAGTATCACATATATTGAAACGTTTGTTGAGTGAACCCAAAGTGCAACTGTAGTCCTTTACTAGGTAGGAGACTATCAGCAGCTGGCTGAGTTATAAAGGAATAATGTACCTCTTACAACATGCTGGACATTGGAGCTTGGAGCTAGTATAGACTTTTGGGATTGTTTGCATAAGCAGACTGAATCTTGTCATTTTTTTTTCACGAAAGCAGAATTAAAATATAATGCGCAAAAGAAACGGCTGAGTAGAAATAAGCAAAAAGTATTTAACGTCGGTTCCCCTTGAATTGAATTTAACTGAGTCAAATTTTGTGTCATTCTGTATATATGCTCTGATAGAGAAACAAGGCTGTCACGTTCTTTTTGCAGGAAAGCTTATATCCACCATAGGCAGCAATAATTCATTTACAAAAGATTCGATGAATATTGCATTTTGAACTATTATCTCGAAGAAAATGATTTTATAAAAGATTTGAAATTTATTTAAGACCCTATTGCTTAAATACAGAAGTAAAGCATGGTGACAAAAGAAAGTTCTTTTTTTGAAAACGCGTCGCACAAAATTAGAAGTCATTAACCAAGGGAAAGGTCTGTATGGGTAAATCTGGCCTGGATTTCATTTCATGTCGTATCCTCTCTCAAGGGGACTCTCACAATCTCTATTTCACTTGGCCCTGACCTATCAGTTCCTTGTGCTCTCTTCGTTTAGATGAAAGGTTTTGTCAAACAATGGCCTACTGATTACGTCTACAAACCAAAACACCTCTGATTGGCGGGAAAGCAGGGATTAATGCCAAAACGAAAATCCCTAACCACATTCTGCGCCAATGACTAGGATTGGAAATAAATGCATGACGTTTTTCAAATAAGCGCCACGACGTGTCCCCTCAGTTAACTTTCCCACTCGACAGTTATTTTTCCTTCCCGGTATCATCGAAATTATCCGTGTTAATCCAAAGACAAAGCTGAATGCAGAAGAGTTTTAGAATCAAGTGACAATTGTGAATAAAACTCACTTCATTTCCGAGGCAGTTGCCTCATTGTCAGAGCATTTTTCAGAATTTGTCAGCTTGTCTCTTAGAAGAAGCCAGAAATGGGGTTTCGCAAATTAAATATCCGGTATACGGTATGATGATTTATCGTTACGGCGGTATCCTGATAAAGAAACATTTGATACCTTGGGAAACTGACGATCTTGGATACATCGTACGGTTAGCATAAGTGATCGGACAAAAATGCCATAGGTCAGCCCCACGGTGTTGTGTTGGAAAGAATTAACTAATGGCTTCTACTTCAAGACAATCTGTCTTTCTGTGATCATCACACTTCTTTCCATCATTTCTATCGTGGGAGCAATTCTGTGATGCTAATCGCACTTGACAAAGAGACATCGATACATCAGCCTTTAAAATTGTTGATCCAGAATTTGTTGGCCACTAATCTCCGTGTCGTTGTCATTGCCTACTGGATCTCCATTGTGCATGGACGGTGCCCAAATTGTCAAATTCTCTTTTAAGCTTAAGTAATTGGAGCCAACATTTCGTTATTTGTGTCCT
>BLFN01000008.1:75159-80159 GCA_014634225.1 Acropora yongei | reverse complement strand
ATTTTCGTTGGAAACTGCAAGCATTCTTAATATGCTTTTAAATTTATTTATATCATTTTTTTGAAGAGAAGAAAGCCTCTAAAAATAAATTACGTTAATTTATTAGTTATTAGCAGGTTCCTATCCAATTACTGCACAAGAGACATCCAACCGTAAGTACCTTCATATACATCATTTTTTTTTTTAGCAAAGACATCTGAAAGCACCGCAACTATACTTCTGTATCAACTTCCCGTAGAGGGTAAGCACCTACCTTCCTTTTTTGTTTTCTTTTTGTTTTCGTTCTTAACATTTAGTGACTGTGTGCAGCTTTTTTCCCCCAGCTTTCTTTTAGGCACACAATATATCGAAAATTTGTCATAGAAATCGTAAGTACACTTACCTTTTTTTTTTTCATTACTGTTGCCTGTTTTTCATCTCTTTTCGATGGAGGCGGTACACTTATGATAATTAATGTTGCATTCGTTTACTAAGTAATTACATTAATAACTAATGCTTCTTTTTTTTGGTCAGGACCCCTATTTAGACAGCTTATTCCTGTATCGAAAAACAGACTGTAAGTATTTCCTTGATGCCCCTTATAATAATAAAAATTAACGTTCAATTTTACTTTGCCTCATCAATATCATTACAAACCAATCTATGTGAAATTTTTCCAACAGAAATGTCTTCCTCTCAGAAGTTCATCAAGTCTCTTCCCCGCAGGAAATTCCACCTGTAGGACAATCATGCAACAAGTCCACATTTTTACTTTCTGATGATATTTGAAAGTTCATTAAACCAGCTTAAACAAAATTCCCACTTCACTTGCAATCTTCATGTTTTTAGCTTTCCCTTCATTACAGTTTATTCACCGTCCAAAGACCTTCTAAGATCAAAAATTATACAGCAGTTAAAGATCTACAAACTGTAAGTGTATCTCTCATTTTCCTTCACACAAATTGCATTTAGTTTTAACTATTTGATTCCTTATTTCCATTTGCTAATCTATCCATCAAGTGACACTTACCTTGTCCACAACAGGTCCAACAAAACCCAAGACACACTTACTATAAAAATAACAAGAACGTTATTACACAGTCAACCTGATAATTCCTTTCTTACATCGTTAGTAAGTATACCTATTTGAAACTTTGACACTGAAGTCACATCTCATTGACTAACAAATTAGTTCCAATTAAATGTTCGATTTTTTTTTCTTTCAGGAAAACGTTCTGTTCCTATTAACAAAACAAGACAAAATTCAGAGAGGAAAAATCTTCAAACATTCATACACTAACGGATTTTCTTAACGTCTTCTTCAACAGAGCAATAATGCAGCAATCAAGAACTGCTCCTGCGCACTCAGATAATGAGAATGGTTATCTCTCATCAATACCTATTTGCTACTTTGATAACGAGTTTAACAGATTCTTCTACTTTTTTTAACCTCCCTTCAACTTATTTCAGAAATCTTCAAATGGCCCATACCAAATGGTAAATAGTTTATTAAAATGTTTTTTTTTTTCAGATCTGATATTTCTCATAGCGTTTGTTATCTGTTAATACTTAACTCATCAATCAACTCCTGAAGGAATGGACTCTCCTTTAAACTGTAAGTACATCAAGAACCTGTATAGTACAATACAATGCACATCAAATTTTTTCTGAATTATGTATATATTCATCACAACATTCACTTGTAAATTTATAACATAAAAAATGAAGTTTAAAAGAAAAATGACAATTAAATCAATAAAATAAAAAATAACTTAATGAAAACCTGTAATTCATCTACATTAAAACCTTGTCTCATTATACATAAATAAACGACACAGGCACAAAACCCAAATACTTTAGTTCAGTTTCAGAGATGATTTTAAGATGACCACCATCTATGAAGAAGCGGCAAACGTACAACGGATGTCTGCAAGTATCTTTTTCTTTTAATCATATACCTGAACTTGATAATGACAGCAAATACACGAATCATGTTCATTTATGCTTTTTTTTTCTTCCATTTAGAGCACTTGTATTTCGCAGAAAAATATAGTTGGACACACAAGACTTGCAGCTCTCCTTCTAAAACTTGCCACGTACGTACTTCTCCAAGCAAATAATTACTTCCTTTCTACAGAATTTACAAATCCTAAGAAATAAACGATCTGAACAGGTGATGAACTCTATCAACGCATGTAATTCTATAGTATCACTTTTTTCACCATTTTCCGCAGGAGACAACACCGATAACACACATTATTTTATCATCTCTTCTGAACACTTACAAAGTGAGTACACCTCTTTCTTATTTTGTAAAACAAAAATACGTATCATCAAGTCACTTAATCCCAACTCTAAGTATGCTTAAAAATGTTTGTATTTACCTAAGATAATTTTTTCCGCATCTGATGAAATCTCCTGATAATGTTTATTTTCTTCTTAGCCTGGCCCCTCATCATCACTGGAAACCCCTGGAGTTATGGATAAACAAACGCATGATTCACCGTTTCGTAAAGAAAATCAAGAGAAAATGGACGGTAAACAGGTAAAAATATCGAATTTAAGGAGTTTTAACCCTGACCTTTGCAATGCAGAGTTCAGGGTTTGAATCCCCCCTCGTTTAGGTCTTTCTTGCTGCTGCTTAAGTAGTGCTAAAATGCAAGAAGCAAATCCATTCATATCCATGCCGCATGAGTTAGTGCTTCCTGCATCTGTCATGGATGTATGCCAATGTGTTTCTTTGAGCTCACTGGATGTATGCCTTAGCGTTTCTTTAATCTGCAGGGTGTCAAGCGCTTTAGGAGTCGAGAAATATATACTGGAGTCAAAGACCTGAATATAAATTACACAACAAAATCCACAAAAACTTTAAATATAGGACTAATCTGTCAGTAACTTAGAGGCCCAAAGTAGGCTTATTCATTTTATACCTCTAGATATGCTAGAATGTTCATTTAATAATATTTATTATGTTGTCAAAATTTGAAAGCCAACAAAAAATGTCTATCAAACTTATCATAAGTCCATCATTTAATTCAGAAAGTTAAAAATGACAAACACTTTTTCTGGGATCATAACGTCATCACACTGACAATAATTATTAGTAGGCATGGGAGTTCAATAACTGGGGCAATCTTACATTCCTGTTCGTTCAACAATGCTTGACAATACCAACAGGTTCAAGTCCAAAACTCAGTCCTAAAACGTCCCTGAATGAGGGTCAGTAGCAAGAAATGAATTTACTGACAAATACAATTAGAATTACAAAAATCATATCATGCTTTCAGGTCAGCTAAAGCATTTGTGAGCTCTTGTAGGGTTCATGCCTTTACCACTCTTTGGTTCTGGTGGTCGTTTTCCTAACATTGGACTCCTTCTTGCTTTTCTTCTTTGTTGCTTTGATAACGAGGCTGCTTTGTGGGAACTGGAAATTCTCCTAAGCTTTTTTCAATCAGCTTCTGCTTCTCACACGAGACTTCTCTGCTTCTCTCTTATTTTAGATACCTCTGCATTAGCTTTGTGCTTGGCAACAGGTGAAGGATATACTGAAAAGATTTCAGAGTTCCAGGTAGAAACTGCACCCATGACCTCTGTCACGCTGGTTGGATATACAGTACCGTATGTCTCGTTGAATGAAAAACACATTGTCGCAGGGGCAGCGCTAGTGGGACACTGCGTGAAGAGGAACCTAGTAAAACGACCTAGCTCACCAGGAGTTCTTGTTGCTCATTGTTTAGAGCATCTAATTGGTAATGTGGAGTTGTGGGTTCGATTTCCACCTGGAACTCTGAAATCTCTTTAGTAGTTCCTTCTTGGTATTGCCAAGCATTCATTGTTTACATCATACCTCCATGGTGTATTCAGTGTAAAACTCCTTCCAGATTTTCTCTTAATACTTTTTCTCTTTCGTTAACAGCAGCTGTTCAGAATGCGTATATCGTAGGTTTAACTATATCGAACAACCTACAGTAACAGAACACTCACAAAGGAGAAATCATAACAAAAGCAAACAAACCCATGTACTTTCTAGAACTTCTGCGCAAAGCCGGTGTCCCACTGTTAGACATTGTGAATTTTTATGGTATTTGCGTAAGACCGTTTCTCTAATACTGTGCACCCATGTTCCACCACGCCCTACATAGCTATCTCAGCAAGGATCTCGAGAGAATTCAAAAGCGGGCGCTCAAGCTTATTTCTCCAGGGCACAGTTATTGCGATAATCTTGCTCGCCTTGGCCTCAAACCGCTATAGAGTAGACGTGAATCACTGTCTTAAACTCTTTCAATCAATTTTAAGTGACGAGCATTTTCGATATCTTGTCCCCCCCAAGACACAAGGCCTGTTACAATGTTGGAACAATTGCGTACTTTTACCTTACCACATTTTCGCACAGACCGGTACAAAAGATCTTTTATCCCAGCAATGAGCAAATATCTTAATTCGTTGTTTTAAGTACATTTCGCACTGACGTATATATTTTTAGCCTTATGTTTATTAATATTGTAATTTTTATCCAACTTGTAAAATTAATAGTCTTCTTACATTGTTATAACAGTTAATTTATTCTTTGTAAATAATTACACGATTCAGCCAACTGGCTGCTACGTTTTCATCGTCAATAAAATATCTATCTATCTATCTATCTATCTATCTAAACCAGCAAACCAATGATTTATTTACTTTTTTTTAATTGACTCAAGTTGTTTCACATTAAAGCATCTTGTTCTACAAGATTAAAAGCACTTTTAGACAGGATTATGTACATATACTGTAGCTAAAGTGTAATTTAGGCTATTAAGTTAATCTCGACCCAATGCGTCCAGCCTTCCCTATGATCTGTGTGGTGGCTGCAAGGGCTTGCCTCACCATGTGCTTGCATACGAGCTCTAGTCACCAAAACTGCAGTTTTCTGCTGTGCTGATCTTTGTGGATCACTACAGTACCTTGGACAGACCACTGCTTCGGTCACCATAATTACTTGCAGTTTGCTTGCTCAGCTGAGTTTTGTGGATCACTGCTTT
>BLFN01000008.1:33672-36172 GCA_014634225.1 Acropora yongei | reverse complement strand
ATAATATTTCTCATCGCGTTTGCTATCTGTTAATACTTCACTCATCAATTCAATCAACTTTTGAAGGAATGGACTCTCCTCAAAACTGTAAGTACATCAAGAGCCTGTATAGTGCAATTCAATGCACATCAAATTTTGCTTAATTATGTATTCATCACAACATTCACTTGTAAATTTATAAAAAAAAAATGAAATTTAAAAGAAAAATGACAATTAAACCAAATTAAAAACTAAACTCTAAACTGAAGTAAACTTAATGAAAACCCTTAAGAAGCGGCAAACGGACAAAGGATGTCTGTAAGTACATTTTCCTTTTAATCATATGAACCTGAACTTGACAATGACAACAAACATCCAAGCTCAAATCTTTATGATGCACTCGCCATTCGTACAAAGAGATTAGGCATGGAGTATGTTGAACCTGTGTCCATTGAGGCTATAACAGCAAATCGCTTGATCCCCCTTCATAAGGGCGAGGGTGCAGTGCGACCCATTTGGGTTTGAGAGGTGATTCGGAGGATCATTGGCAAGTGTGTTACCAAGCGGGAAGTGATGGATGCAAGTGGATCTCTCCAAGTGTGTGCGGGACAAAAATCGGGAAGCAAGGCGGCTATACATGCCATGCGCGAAATTTTTGAAGCAGATGAGACGGATGCAGCGTTGCTCATTGATGCGTCAAACGCCTTTAATTCTCTTAACAGAGCTGCAGCCCTTCGCAATGTTAGAGTGATATGCCCAGCCAGATTATTTGGAGGAGAGGAGCTGGAATCGTCTGAGGGTACAACGCAAAGGGACCCACTCGCGATGAGTCTTTATGCAGTCAGTCTACAACCTTTGATTCCGCGTTTGACCACGGCAAGTCCAGCGAAACAGTGTTGGTATGCTGATGATGCAACAGGATCTGGGTCACTGAATGGCTCGAAGAAATGGTGGGACGAGCTGGAGGAAAGTGGTCCAGAGTTATTTTCTGAATGCAAAAAAAATGTTGGCTCATTGTAAAAGCGTGTAGAGAGAAGGAGGCAAGAAAATTGTTCGCAGGAACGGCCGTAAATGTCACTACTTAAGGATAGAAACACCTTGGAGCTGCACTGGTCTCAAGATCTTATGATGCATGTAACTAATGTTTATCAATTTTGCAGCCACCGAGTAGTTGTCTATTTAAAATATTTTTACCGATACCTCCTTCCATGAATGTAGTTTAAACGCAAATCTGATTTAAAATATATGCAACTTGTAAATCCTAACTCTAGACTCAATGTTTCCATTCTCCTGTCTAGTATCTTTCCTTTGTTCATCAAGAATGGTCATGCAATATTCATAGTCATTTGTTAACTATTGTATTACTGTTTTTGTAAGTTTGGCTTTCCTGTGGTCTATGAGCCAGCAATTGATGTACTTCTGAACACTCATGGTCCCCATGTTTATAGATTTTAATTATTTGTGTTGATGGAGGCAGACTTTAAATGTCTATGTAGTTATCTCCTTCTTAAAATAGAGGCATACAAAGCTACAGAATAATTTCTTTTCAGTGCTTATCAAATAGAGGCATACAAAGCTACAGAATAATTTCTTTTCAGTGCTTATCACATTACTCTCACCTTCCTTGTATGTGTACACTCATTATGTTGATCAGTTGCATGGCATTATTCAAGGAAAAGCATTCCTGAAAGCAATGAAAATGGCAAAATACTGTATAATAATTACACCACTCAAAGGAGCTCTTCTGTCTGAGTCCCCTCCTTTGTACAAACACCCTTCCATTGACGAGTCTCTGTGCCTTTGATTAGTTTCTAACACTTTTCGTTTTTATCATGCTATGAGGATAATCCCTTGTACTTGCAGCACCTGCTATGAATTGATATGTTGTAGGGTTTAGATGAATTCCAGGTCAAAATGACTTCAACCTAGAAGATTGATTTTGCTTTTATTTGTGTTCCCACAGGAAATGGCAAACCTGATGATCTTGTGAAGAAATGGTAACAACAAACATTTTTAGTAGAAGATTGAAATCACTTTTAACCTACAACTTGTCACTTACATTGTCACAGATACTGTTGATACACATTATACATGTTTTTTTATTTTTACATCCCAACTGGGAAATGTTGCAAAGTGTCCTATCGTGCAAGTCTACACTAAAATAAAATAATAAATAAATGAATAAATAAATTTAGTTTAATTCGACCATCGTCGCAGTTAATCTGAATTACAATGTGGTTTCAATATTTTTGTACAACTATAAAAATTATCACAAAGGGACTGGGTTACAATAGGTTATAGGAATTACAAATACCTTTATTCTTATACAAATTAAAATCAAGTAAGCCATGATCATCGCAGTTTTGAACGCAATTTAAGCAATTGCGAACAGAAGCCTGAAAAAGTCAGGACTTCAACGGGGTTTGAACCCGTGACCTCGCGATACCGGTGCGACGCTCTAACCAACTGAGCTATGAAGCCACTGACGTTGGGAGCTGGTCATTTGTGAGTTCTAATGAGC
>BLFN01000008.1:22626-27626 GCA_014634225.1 Acropora yongei | reverse complement strand
ATCCTCGTTCATGCGTCACGCAAACCTAAAAATGCCCATTCATACGTCACGAAAAGAGAATACGGGACCCTTGCCAAGGACAGGGATATACTGGACGCTGAACAGAGCTACACAATAAGAGCCAACAACACAAAAAAGATTAAAAAAAGCAACAGAAGAAAACAATGAAAAGCTCAAGGAATCCTATCTAATCAAAGTGTGAAACAGAACATGGCCACGCAGAATACTACTTTGTTACGAGGACTACCTTCGTGCAAGAGCAAACTTCTACCAAATCAACTCAGCGACCAAAATTAATGCAGAAGCTCACTTATCGTCAAATTGTCCCCCGTCGATGACTGAGTTCTGGCATTCTCGTGTACAACCTTCGTACACTGGGTTGAGCGTCTATGTGGCACAGACTTTCTGGCCTTTTTGGGCAATTTCTGGGGAGATTTTTGAGACGATTTGTCAATCTGGCTTTGAACCTTGGTGTTATTGTGATGCAGAATCCTCGCTTTGTGCAAAAAAATCGTTGAAATATTTGCGCGCACATAGCCTGAGCCCGTCGGATTCCATTACAGGTAAGTGGTTAGTATCAAGCATGGTATGTCTTGTAAATGAGGTTGATGAAGTGTATCAAAATTAGGGTAGAAACCCGATATAACGTGGATTAGATGGAGTTATTGACATTACATTAACTGCCTCTATTAATTCCCTTTGTTTGCTATAATAGCCTCGATATTTTTCAACTTAAATTTTCACCAAAATCTGCGTTGTTGAAAGATCAAATTGAATTTGTTATCGAACTCAGTGTTTTGAAAGATTGTTTCTTGCTACTTATCTCCTATTTGTAACCACAGAGTTTTATGACCCGAGTTGTGATCAATTGCTGCAAAAAGCCTTTTGCAGTAGCTATCAGCATTACCGTCAGGAACAAGTTTGCTAAAATGGCCAGGTTACCCAGTTTTCACCAGAATTTAACAATCTCCAGCGGACAGTAATAAGTCGTTCATTGCGCATACATGCATTGAAAAATTTAAACGGAATGTTTCGCCCACTCGTCAGTCTTCCATGCCTCCAAATTTACCAGCAGAGATACCCTGGAAACCAGGTTACACCACATCATCGAATATTCCTCTAATGGCACGAGCGAATGTCATTTAAAACAACGTCATAAATGAAAATTATTCACAGCAACGTCACAAAACAGAAAAGATTTACGCGTTTGTTTCACTTGTTATGGTGAGAGGAATTATCAAAACGAGAAAGGAAACATAATCTTTTTCGAATAGGACAAGCATCATGGTAAGTCGACATAGATATTGCTCTCTGTTTTAATTGTGTATCCTGAATATCTGCCCACGGAACCATCAAAAAAAAGAAAAAGAGTTGGTGAATTTATTAAGTACTGGCCATTATCTTCTTACTTCTCCATGGAAGATGAAAATGTCAGTAAGAAAATGGAAGATGAAGAAGAGAACTTTGTCATCAGACAGATTGATGAGGAGTGTCAGAACGAGGAAAAAGTGATTGAAAAAAGTGATGAGAACGACGGTCAAAAGGACGAGGATCTGATTAAGAGAAGTGATGAGCAGGACGGTGAAAAGCAGGAGGATGTGATTAAGGAAAGTGATGAGAAGGACGGTGAAAAGCTGGAGGATGTGATTACGGGAAGTGATGAGAAGGAAGGTCAAAGGCAGGAGGATGAGATTAAGGGAAGTGATGAGATGGACGGTCAAACGCAGGAGGATGTGACTAAGGGAAGGGACAAAAAGGAAGGTGAAAAGCAGGAGAATGTGATTAAGGGAAGTGATGAAAAGGAAGGTGAAAAACAGGAGGATGTGATTAAGGGAAATGATGAGAAGGACTGTGGAAAGCAGGAGCCTGAGGATGTGATTAAGGGAATTGATGAGATGGACGGTGAAAAGCAAGACAATGTGATCAAGGGAAGTGATAAGAAGGGCAGTGAAAGGCAGGAGGATGTGATTAAGACAAGTGATGAGAAGAACGGTGAAAAGCAAGAGGATGTGATTGACAGATGTGCAGGACAGCAACAGGACTTTGACAGAAGGAAGGACAATGCCAACAAAAGTCCAGATCGTGAGGAAGTTATGACATCAAAAAGAAGGAAGGTGAGATTGAAAGATATTTTACGAAACTGCGTGGCTCAAGTAAACCAACGGTATGTTATTATTATCAGTTATTTCTCATGTTTTTATTTAAAAAAGACGAGGTAAAGACTAACTAGTATCATTTTAAACAATAGACATGAAACCATATTCCACCACTCTTTGGACACCTTTAGGAATGTGTTGTGCCCTTTTCATCGATAAGAATTTAGAACTTACGACGTCAAACTTCTGTATGATCACTAACAATTTCTATCGTTTTCTTTCCATTTTCAGAGACGCCCAGACCGATTACTGTATGTGCCTCCTCATGCGAGAGGTAAGTGTAAGTTAAACACAATGTCAGTATGTGATTTCATGACGAAATCGAAAAATAAATTTTAAAAAATCGTTTATCAGTAGAAATTTAATGAAATATCGTTGCGTCGCGTTTCTTCAAAATGTTATCAGAATAAGGATTATATTTGCCTTCCTGCAATGTGTTCACCTTGGTGAAAGTTCTCGTTCGCGCGAGTCAAATTTTGTGTCATTATGCTCTGATAGAGGAACAATGCTGTTTTCTTTTGCAGGAAAAGCTTATATTCATCAGAGGAAGCAATGCTTCAGTTACAAAAGATTCGAGGAATACTGCAAATATTATCTCTGAGGAAATGATTTTATAAAGATTTGAAACTATATTTGAAAGACTGTTACTTAGTATGGTGAGAAAATAACGTTTTGCGTTTCTTTTAAAAACATATCGCACGCAATTGGTTGTCATTAGCCGAGGGAGAGGAATGTAAGGGAAAATCAAGTGTATAAGAAAAAAAGAAAGAGGAATTTTTCACATCACTGCTCGTCCAACATCTAAACGATTGACTTTGCTCTTCGCACTGCTTGTAGGCATCCATAAATGTCGTTTGAGTCTCTTTTTCGCGATCAACTCCAACTCATCTCAAAAATACAGATTTCCCCCAAATTTTTTCTTTCAGAAGTTCGAAAAATTAGAAAAACCTGACAAAATTACCCTTGGTCAGGTGCTTTTAAATAGAGCGGTTGGTTTTTAAACTAATTAAAAGCTTTCAACAGCACCTGAATTATAATTTGTCTTTAAAATTCCTTCTTTTTGTTTGCCTTTAAAATCCCTTTTTTTCTGGAAATTAACTTAAGCTAAGAAGTCTCACAGCTTCTGTTCTTAAAAAAAAGGTCCATAATACTTTTAGACAAGGATCCAGTTTTCCGCGCAACCTCATGGTGACTAGCTCTGCTGTCTTATTTAATCAAGAAAATTCTCCACTTGTACCCTCAAAAATTTGCATAGGCATTGTTTTCGATTTCTCTTGGAACATCTTTATGTCCCGGGACAAAGTTTTGGGAGGGAAAAGAAGTGTATTAAGGGATTTGTGCAAGTAGAGAATGACTGAGAAAGACCGCTTTCCGAAAAGCTGCGGGCTTACCTTCCGTGGAATAAGACCAGCATTGCAGCCTTTCCCCAGTCAAAATACACATTTATTTTTCCGCTCGTAGGCATCAAACTTATCCTGTTTACTCAAATACAAGTCTCTTGAGCTGCCTCAAACGAGAATATAAATTTTTAATAGTAAACTATCAACTTCCGAGGCACCTGCGTTACATTCAAGTCATTTTTCAAAATAAATTCTTAACTGCCACGGTGAGTTAATTTTAATTTCGTGTCGAGACGACCTTCATTAAAACCATAAATGTACTGGCTGTCTGCATGAACATGTACCAGTCTGTTAATCTCTGAAATGCCGGCACATTTGAGCGACCTCGGAGGGGCAACAACAAACAAGCAATGTGCGGGGAGAGAACGGGGTACGGGAAAAATACTGGTGTCATTTGTTTAACTTGCCGGATACTAAAGTAAGTAAGATTATCAATAAAACAGGACTCTACACTAACTAACTCAAAGAAATGATTGGTCCAGTTTTAACACACAGCTATGCAAATTTGAAGAAAACGTTTGTCATCAATGGCTAAGACTAGCTGGTTAGGGATTTTATAAGGTAGCAACTACCGGAAAAATCGTTACGAAGAGTAGTCATTCAGACACAGCCGTTCTATTCGTGTATTTTCGTCAACAATGGTTATGACTTTTCGTAGTTTTATATTAATGTTTTATATCATTGCAAAGTTTACTTAAGACTCATTGTTAAAAGCATTTCAAGGAAATGAAAAAGAGCATAAAAGTTTCATTCAAAATAAACCCAGCGCTAGTGTGTTGCCTGCATGTTCATTAATAGCCTCACTCTAAAACTGTTTGAAAATACAGAAAACAACAACAGTGACAATTTACAATTCTAGAGGAAATCAAATCGACATAGCTCAAATCGCTATTTACAATTGTTTTCTACAAATCAAATCAAATCAAATCAAATCAAATGTTGGTTTTTGGAGATAGAATATATACTCTGACATCCATTAAGAAGCCGCCTTAACAAATGTATCTGGTACCAATGATTAAAATAGCGAAGGAGCCGAGAATTTTTTCACTCTAGAGAACAAGATATGGTGTCCTTCACTGCTCGTCTAACCTCTTTAATCCTCCAACAATGCAAAATTGAGTTTAAAGTTGAATTGAAATACATTAAAAGTGTTGTGGTGGTTAATGGGATGGTGAACGCTGATGAAGGATTACTTTCAACTTGTTGGAGAGCGAATGGCGCAAACAAAAAGAACGGCTAATAAGAAAACAACAGAGCTAACAGAAGCCACAGGAGGCTGAACACTATTTTTCTGTAACGTGCCATCCCTTCTCGACTTGTTTGATTCTCTGGCTCTCGAAGATTGTCATGGAGTTGAGCGTGTTGGTGACGCATCATGTAAAAAGTCCTGGTGTAACTGTACTTGGATCTAATTAAACACACTGCTATGTTTGTCCCAAGGAGT
>BLFN01000004.1:1857055-1859555 GCA_014634225.1 Acropora yongei | reverse complement strand
TCTGCAAAAAATAGACTTGGTTTGAGAGGTAATTCACAACAACAGATTTTACAGCGCGAAGTCTTCCGTTAAATTTCTCGAATTTGCCCCGATCTGTGCTGGCTGCTTAATAGTCAGTCACTTCAGCTGCACTTATCTTTAGCTTCAAAAATCCAAACACTATGTCAGTTGCTCATATTCAGCTACTAAGTTAAATGTATATTGCAGCAAGAGAAAATGATTGATTGTGACAAGTGTAATTTAACCAAAAAACTAAAAAAGTGATCATATAAAGAGCGAATGCCCACTTTGATACAAAAATGTTTTTCATCTCAATTTCCATAAGCGTTTTTTTTATGGAAAAGTAGCGATGTTACCCACCCACCCTCATAAAAAGAAATGTGAGAAGTAACTTCGAAGAGAGGCACCTGGAAAGGCTACATCAATATAGAACATAAAAATGTTTACTTTTAGGAGAATGAACTCTTACCTATGGGCAAACCATAATGAAAAGCTAGAAATTAAATTCGCACGATTCATGTTGGGAGATACAAGTCTGGCAAACAGAGAGAGAGCTATTTTCTGTCGTCAAATTTTTGCGTTGAAAGAAAAACGAAAAGAATCGCCGTGTTTTCGTTTCCTAATCTAAACACGCTCTTTATCACGGTCACAGAAGGAAAAAGCGAAGAACAACTCCAGCTTTGTTGTTTCAAAATAGAACCACATTCTGTTTCATATCAATTCTTCCTCAGAATCCCGGCTTAAGATTGTTTCGGTTTTTCTTAACGGAGCGAGAAGTCAGCTCAGGAGGAGAGTCTTAACGAAGTCGACAAATTATCGGGTTGCTCCCAATCTTTTTGACCCACTGTCAGACATTAATATCTCATGTCAAAGTTCATTACATTATTTAACAGGCATAGATTGTATCGCGCATTCCCAGAGAGTCAATCCGACGTCGATTACTTGGACAAGCTCCTCAAGCAGGGAGACGATGGTGTAAGTAAAAATACATTCTCGCTCAAATTCGACACTCAATTATAGGCCTAACACTCGATTATATCGCTGGCTCAGGAATATTTCGATAATCGATAACTATCGATCGATCAGTGTCGGTTATCGATTATCTCGACTATATCTCGATTGCATCTCTTTTTCCCTTCTTTCTTTTCAATTTTCTTCGTTTATTTAGATTGATTTTTGGAGCTATCCAGCTCGTTCTTTGGATCCTGTTGACATCCATGTTGACCGAGCTTCAACGCAGAAGCTTGAAGACCTCTTAGATGGCGCAGAAATCAGCTTCAAACTCGATACGGAGGATTTAGCACCGCTGATTGAAGCAGAAAAGGCGGCGCCAAGGGCTGGAGGATTCGATTCTAAGTATCATCGACTTGGCGAGGTGGAGTACACCATCTCTTGTTTCATGTACGCAATGCGTGCCCATTAAATTTAACTTTGTCTAAGTAAGGTGGCGGAAACCAGCTCTTGTTTCATGTACGCAATGTGTGTCTATGAAATTCAACTTCTATATCTATATCACCGACTAGGCGAGGTGGAATATACGATCTCGTGTTTCATGTACGCAATGCGTGCCCGCTAAATTCAAGTTCAATTTTTGTACCACCGACTATGCGAGGGAGAAATCTCTTGCAATTACTTCATGCCTAAAGTCCGATAAAGACTGAAATCAGCAGAGGAGAACGTTCTGCTTTCCAAATTCTAAGATAAAGACAGTATAGAAAAGGACTCGTTTAACGCGCTTTGATTATTATTTTTTTCTTTTTTGAGACATGTTTAAACCCATTAGCACAAAAGAACCGCAAGGGTACATTCAGTCCCTGACTTTGCATCATGCGAGCAGATATTTCGTGAACACTTTGACGTCAATCAAATCGAAGAGTTGATGCAATTTTCGTTCTCTTCAATTTTCACCAAGTTCCGGCAGACTTATTTGAAAAAGGTTAATTATCTAATTTAACCCCTCGAAAACACAACCTTTGAGAGATGACTGATCCTAAAGTGAAATGCTACATTATATTTGCTATCTTTAGTGCGTTCCCACCTTAAGATTTATCGTTCTTTGAAGAGTGTGCAGTTTAGTTGGACACAATGACAACTTCGGTTATCCAAAAATTCTGAAAAAAAAAAAGCAAAAATACAAATATCAATTAGAAAACTGAGAACTTCATTATCAACTAATAAGGCCAAGACACTGAAACGCAGTTCGTTGCACATTTGGGAGACCTGCGTTTGGCGAGTTTCGTTCTACGCCCAAACACGTGCGTAGCCCAAAAAACGCCTCTTGCAGAAACTATCAATCACTTATATGTTCTAAAAAGCTGCTAAATATTCCAGAAAAAAGGGAAAGATTAAAGAACAGATGTTCGCACATCACTTCTTTTCATGACGTACGTACAATTTCGACGACCAAATCTTTCGAATTCATCTTTGAAGTCCTTTGAATTTGTAACTTGGATTTATTACTTTTCACTTCACACCTTTTTTACAACTCTTAATGAATTAA
>BLFN01000004.1:1844555-1847055 GCA_014634225.1 Acropora yongei | reverse complement strand
TTTCCTGCACGCAGTTCATTGAATTTTTGTGATAAATCTTGATTAGTGAAGCTTTTTTACGTCTCATGAAATTCATCTCTCTGTAGCAAGTCTTTTGTTGGAGTTGATGTTTCCAAACTAGGAGAATTTAGGGGGTGGGAGGAGGGGGAGAGAGAGAGTCATTGGCGTTTAAGAGGAGCTCCCCTGACTAGCCTTGATTAGCAACTGTAATTCATCCTGTGAAAGAAAATGAAAAAAGCTTTTTTTCTCACACATCTTTATTTTTGAACTCAACTCTTCATCAAACAAACCAAAGATAAATGCAATGAAATCTTACGGAGGAACACATTCTAGTAATAAAAGCGTTGTTGTTACATGACAGCTTTCAGCTGACGTTTAAAAAGATGTTCAAGAACTGTGTAATCAGTGCTCGCGGTCAATTAGTATTCATTAGCACACCTGTATATAATCGAAAAAACTTAACCACAAAGCCTTTCAACTAAAATCATACAGCGAATGTTAATGCGCTAAACAACAGCCTCTTGCTAAACAATACAACTTTTAAAAACTACCTGTGCGTGCGAGTTGAGCAAGCATGCTTGGTTTACGTGTCAGTTGCTTATTTTGTTCGGACGTGAATCTCCAAGGTAGGTTGACCAGAGCTGGCCATAGCACCCTCAAATTTAAGCTTATGACCTAGGTCTCTTTCGTGCCCACCATTTGCAGGGAAGGGATTTGCGTCATAGTACATATCCTTGTACATACTATAGGCGGCCCATCTTTCTCCACTGTAAAGCTTGACATTCCAGAAATTTTCGTACCACGTGTAATCATAAGGAACGGAGAACATGAAGGCAATTGTGCTATGGATCGGTGGAACATAGTAGGCTACGACTCCGACGACTCCTCTAAATGAAGGATTAGTCTTACGAGCTGGGTACAGCAAGGCGTATCCTGTTAAAAGAAACAAATTAACATGGAAATTTATTCTGAAAGGGAGTAAATGATTTTATTCTGTAATAGTACAAATCTACTAGTGTTATATCACGAATGTCGTTCAGTCTTATTGTCTACGCTGCTTGCCATCTATTCTGTTTTAGATTAGCGGTTGTCAACAAAATGGTGGCTGCTTCTTCTTGGCGTTTTCGAAATGTCTGCGAGGAGGATTTGGATAATTTACTCGTTTAGTTTTCAAGGACTAGTAGATTTACACTAAAACAGTTAGATTATGAGCTCGAGATATATTTTTAAGCATGATAGCAGATTTGGCCTTCGCCCTCATCAGCTGTTACTCGAACAATATATGCGACTTCTTTCTAAGGAATATTTATCAGTGAATGCAAGAACGAGAAATAATTTCTATTTTCAGCTTTTAACGGGTGAGAATGTTTCTTTTCCGACAAGCAGGCATTTTCCCGGATTAGCTTTTCAGGGCTTGACGTCCTTATTTTTTATAACGGAAAATCTTGGCTCTTTTCAAGAAACTCAAAACCTGACAATTGGGGAAATGACTTGAGCGAAAAAATGTATATAAATGAAGAACACGTAATATTGGATATGAAAGATGCAGGAATATCTTGCACACGAACGCTATCAATTCTTCAAGATCATCGTTTTCGTTTTAAAGCAGTCAGCTTTAAGGAATAGGTTACAAGCAATTCCGTGGTTATTTAAAAAGTAGAAAAGACTATATTGTGTTTATGCCCTAAAAAGATCGATGAAATTTGGCGAAAAGATCTTCAGCGGTAAGCTCGTGCAGTGGATAGCCACTTTCAAAAACGTTCGTGTACATGTCCTTTCTGTTGAAATCTTCAAGTATAAATTTTCAGGTCATGAAAACGACTCAACGACTGGCATTCTCATCCTAAATTTCCCAGTTTTAGTTGGGGTATATCAAGAGTCTTTCCTGTGACGCATAGGGCAAACTAGAAATTACATTTGAAGTCTAAAATATCAAGAAACAGTGATTACGCTGGTCGATTTGTGTTACGTAGCCTATTACAACCAATAGTCTCTTTTAAGAGTGATTGCCACTATACTACAACGGCCCGACAAATGCTTAATTTAGTTTTACCACTTTTAAGATGATATGGCAAGGTTTGGTCCGAAGTGCCAGAAACGAAGTAGTGGGAGGGAGTCTTCCAGTTAAATCCACTTTCGTTGTCAATACCAATGGCGATTTTGCGGTTCACGCTACCGATGGTGGCCAGAACGTCTTTTAGCACAGTGATTCCAAGGCTAGCACCAGCAATAACTGTTGCAGCTGCAGCGAAAATTAGATGAGTAAGTTAGTGTAATTATATTGAAACTTTGCATAATTAATAATCATCCTTTCAATCACCTGAACGATCGAACCAGAAGTAGTACCAATCTAGAGCAGCACATAAAAGACATCCGGTAGGAATTTGAAAAAGCAACGAATCAAGTAACAAATCGTTACTGCCAGACTCTTTCCTACGCTTATCAGTATCCCGTTTTTCACCAGTGGCTGCAAGCCTTTCATTATTGTGTGGTTTTGTTC
>BLFN01000004.1:1817055-1819555 GCA_014634225.1 Acropora yongei | reverse complement strand
ACAGTGCGTACGAACACTATAGGAATATTCTTCCGAAACGGGTTCTTTTTTTAACTGGCGGCGGCGTTGACCTAAAGTCTGCTTGCTCCACTCGTAAAATGCATATGCTCTATAACCAGAGCTTTCAATTGGTCAAAAGTTTCGTTATTAACGTTTCCCAACGATTTAAACCAAGCACTAGCATGGCCTTTAAGATACAAACGCAAAGCGATTGCCAAATCTTCCTTTGACCAACCATTTAGGGTGGCTGCTCTTTTAAAACTACTATGGATGTGAAATCAACTGAACAGATCCTTGCTTGCATCACCACGAAATTCTGGAAAACTGAACTGCCATATTACGACTAACGTCGCAGATCTACACGACTGAGTCACCCGCTCGTTCTTGGTGAGACATGGGTACGCGATCTAAAGTAAGGATTCGGCGTACAAGGCAAATCGTTTATTCGCGCAGCGTAGAGTGCTCGCTAACAGGGCCGTTTGTTTCCGTTTGTTGCAAAGGTGGAGGTGGCAAACTGTCAATTGATTGCTCGATCGGTTACGACAAATTGAAACTTGGATGATTTTGACGTGAAGGGCTGCTATCATGAGATTTGCGTCGCCAAGGGTGGACAACTTCTCCAAACGAACGAAGCACAGATTGAAACCTAGAGTTTCTGGGCGGTTGTGGAGGGGTGGCAGGCCGGGCAGGCTTGGCCATTCGACCGTTTGAGGAGAATCTGACACGCCCTCTCTACTTTTTGCGGGTCCCTGCGGCGCCAGCTCGCATGCCTTACTCATTGTAATCAGGACTGAAAGCCAAGACACCTTCAAAAGTAAAAACGCATACCCTGAACAGAAAAGCACACAAATAAATTGAAAGAGACACTTCTAGCTAATTGACACTGATGTCGTCCACCATGCTGCCTAATGATCAATGTACTAGTGAAAATATTCTAACTCTACCGTGACAGTTCAGTTTATTCTGAGAATCCTAATCGAGCTCGCAACGACTGGTTCGCATTTGAGGACACAAGGAGATAATCTTCCCTTACAGGTTTTGCTCTCCGCCAACGCTTGTGCCTTTGCCTTCATTTCACTACCCGGATTCTCCACCAGTGCTTGCAGAGCATTGAACCAGGCGAAGTCCCTCTACCAACTTTAATCCAGTCACAAGGGAGGGAGTCACAAGTCTTGTTCTTATTTTTACAAACTCAAAATCAAGCTTAGTCTTGTTCTTACAGTCTGCTACTCTTACAAACTACTGCTCTTACACGCTCATTTATAACAAGGTGGTACCCTCGTTTTGTCTAGCAATTGGACTTTGGATTTCAGAAAAATAGTGCTAGACATGATTCACTCAAGGAGGACCACCTGTCATAGAGACACAAAAAAGTACTAGACACGACCAACTCAAGAGGGACCACCACGCATGTCGCACGTACGAGTGAATCTATTCTTACACAAAGTACAATCGATTAACCATTCGGCGTTTCATCGACTCTTTTCGTCTTTATTTCGTTCGGTTGCTCGGTCGGGCGGTCTTTGGTGCTTTCGTTTGCTTATTCGTGCCTGTCATAGTCCATTTAATTTCATTCTATTCTTTCCAAGCTACAAGGTGTGTAGTCGTTGGTTTTGTACCCATGAATAAGCTAAGGAAATGTTTTTTCATCTCAAAGTAATTTAAAAACATCAGAAAAGCGCACAGCACGTGCAATTTGAATTGCACGTGCAAAGCTTTTCCCAGGCTTCCATCTAATTGTCTCTGGTGTCGCTAATTTGCATTTTGTCGGCTTTCGACACGAGGAAGAACTGTGAAGAAATTTCGTCGTTTTGGGGCCGAAATAACCACAAATAATGCCTTGAAAACTTCGAATTCACCAAAATAACTGTGTTATGACCTTGGAGAAGTTTTTGCAACCCGAAGAAAACTTGGGAACGGATACTTTTAAGGTAAGCTTTGATTCGTAGTGCACATAACATGTCGGGAAACCTCTCGAGTTTCAACATGGCTTCTTGGCGTTCTAGTTTTTTTTTTTGATTTAGAAAACTGATCATAAATTGAACATTATTCCAATGTCATCCTTTATTGAAAAATTTGGCGTCGACGGCAAAAGGACACTGTGGAGCGACTCTGTATCCGAAGGAAATGTATCAACTGAAATTTAATCATCTGCACCATATTTGCTGATCATAACTTAAATTTCATAATTATGCTCATGTAATGCATTTTTTCCTCCAATTTTTGGAAAAAAATGTCTTTTTGTCTGCTAGCAAGCCTGGTCTTTTCTACAAATTGAGTCTGCTCATTTGCATTAATTTTGTTTACTATACTGTCAGTCCATTAAAATTTACCATCATTGACTTTTAGATTTTGCATGTTTATCGATCAAGCTTAATAACTCAATGCTGTATAAATATATTCCTCACTGATGTTGACAGAAAAAAACATGGAACTCTTTTGTTAAATTTATTGAAGCCTCAGTTTTTTTTTTCACTGGTTTCTTCACTAGTACCCAGAT
>BLFN01000004.1:1795509-1800509 GCA_014634225.1 Acropora yongei | reverse complement strand
GTCATTGCCATTTCATTTTATATAAATTATTATATAATGCAACAACTCAATTCCACTCCATCCATTATCATTGCTTTCTATTTTATATGATGTCATGGCATAAAAATTTCACTTAATGGATTTTCATTGCTTTTCATGTACAGTAATTCCATCTTAATACCACGTCATGCATTTTGTCTCATTTAATGCCATCTTCATTTCATTTCATGCATTGTTATGCTGCGTTTTATTTTATATCATCTAATGTCATTTGAATTTTACTTCATGCATTGTCATTTCTTTGCAACATCTCATGTTATGAGCTCTTAATTTCACTAATTTCCTGCATATGGTCATTTTTTTTTCTCATTAATTTTACCAAATGCCATCTTCATTCCACCTCATTCATTGTCATTGCCTCTCATTTTATCTCATGTAATGTCATCTCAGTTTCACTTAGTCGTTTCTCATTGCCTTTCACTTTAACTCATTTAATGCACAAATCTTAACTCTACTTCATGCTTCAACAATTTATTTTGCATTTCCTTTTCATTTTCTCTCTCTTTAAATTCCACTTCATGGATGCATACATTGTCATCGGCTTTCATTATTTTATATAATGACCTCTTAATTTCACTTCATGCATTGTCAAATTTTCATTTTATCTCATTTAATGCCATCTTCTTTTCACTCCAATTTACATTGTCAGCTTTCCTTTTATTCTATATGATGTATTTAGCCATCTCAGTTCCGGTCTTAATTTGCTTCAAGCATTTGCAAATTTTTTATTTTAATATCTCATTTTGATGCCATCATCATTCCACTTCATGGGTTGTCATTGCGTTTCATTTTGTCTCATAAAATGCCACCTTAATTTAACTTATGCATGTTACAATATATAATGCCAACTCAATTCCACTCTATCCTTTATCAATACCTCACTTCATGCATGGTCATTGACTTTCATTAATTTTTACTGTATATTATGTCTGTACATAATGCCAACTTAATTCCAGTGCATCCTTTATCATTGCCTTTCATTTTATCTCAGTCCTTATTATAATGCCATTTTAATTTCAAGTTGCTTTTCATGTAATATTGGCATCCCAGTTCCATTTCATCCTTTTTCATTGCTTTTTTTTAAAATATCATTTTATCTAGTCTAATGCCATCTTAATTTCATGCAATTCATTTGTTGTCATTGATTTTAATGTTATCTCATATTTAATACCATCTTTAACTCCACTTCATGGATTGTCATTGCTTTTCATTTGTATCTCATGTAATGACATCTTAATTTTACGGATCATTAATATAGGTGGCCTCGGCTGATATATCGGGTGACTGTCAACCAACTATCAGTCGACTATAGGTCAACTATCAGTTGATAGTCGACCAGTTGTCCGCCTATACGTGACTGATACTTCACCGATACTACACCCGCAGTTGATCGCTACACATCAGGCAATGCAGCTCGGTCAAGTGTCGATTGATATGTTGGTTGACTACCGTTTGATTATCGGTCGACTATCGTTCGATTATCAGTTGACTATGGTTCGACTATCGGTTGACTATTGACTGATAGTCGACCGATAGTTGACCGATATATCTATCAGTTGACTGTCGGCTGATATATATTGCCTGAGGCCACCTATAGTACACATGATCCAATTTTACTTCTTGCATTGTATATTTTCATTTATCTCATTGATGTCACTGTCATGCATTTCCTTTTATTTTCTATCAGTCACAGTGTAAGGGCATCTTAATTTTACTTCATGTGTTGTCATTGCCCTTCATGTAATGGCATTTTAATTTCACTTCATGCATGGTCATTGACTTTCATTTTATATTAAATATTGCCAACTCAATTCCATTCCCTCCTTTATCATTACCTTTCATTTTATCTAATTTAATGCCATCTTAATTTCACTTAATTTCATTGTCATTGATTTTCATATTATCTCATTTAATGCTATTTTAACTGACCACTTCATTCATGGACATTGGCTTTCATATCTTTTGTAATTCCATGTTGATTGCAATAATTCAACATCCTTTATCATTCCCTTTCTGAGTTCATCTCTTGTAGTGACATCATTATTCTTAATTTTAATACATGGGTTGTCATTGCCTTTCATGTTATCGCATTTTAAAATGCCATCTAATTAAGTTCATGTCTTGCATTGTCTTTGCCTTTTATTTTATCTCATGTAACACCATCTTCATTTCATTTCATGAGTTACGAAAGTATTTGCTAATCATGAACAATGTAATTCAGCCTTAATTCCACCGCGTGCAATTTGCCATTGCCTTTGATGTGATGTCATCTTATTATTTCACTTCATGTAAATGGCATTGATTTTCGTGTTACTGTATCTCATTTCAATTCCACTTCATCTCATGTAATGAAATCTTAATTTTACTACATGGGCTGTCATTGCCTTTCATAATGCCATCTTAAGTTCACTTCATGCATGCTCATTGCCTTTCATTTTTTCTCATGTAATACCCTCCTTATATCACTTCACTTCTTGTAATGTAATGCCATCTTAATAATAATTATACTTCATGCGGTGTCATTGCCTTTTATTTTGTCCCATCTTAATTTCACTTCATGTGAATGCCATATTGCCTTTCATGTAATAAAATTATGCCATCTTAATTTCACTCATGCATGGCCATTGGCCAACTCAATTCCACTCCATCCTCCTATCATTGCCTTTTATTTTACTATAATTTATCTTATAATGACATCATTTCCTAATTTCACTTCATGCATTATCCTTCCTTTTCATTTTATCTCATTTAATGCCATCTTCAATCATTTCACCTCCATCTTTTATCATTTCTTTTCCTATTGCTTACATTTCCCGTACTGCTGCCCTGTTAATTTCCCTTCATGGGTGTTACCGTGTAGCGTTGCCTTTCATTTTGTTTCATGTAATGCCATATTGTTACATTATTTCGATTCATGCAGTGTCATTGCTTTTCATTTCATCTCCTGCAATGCCGTCTCAATTTCACTCAATTCATTGTCACTGCTTTTCATTTTATCTCCTCTAATGCCATCTCAATTTCACTTAATTGTCATTTCTTTTCATTTTATCTCCTCTATTGCCATCTTAATTTCACTTAATTAATAATGGTCGTTACTTTTCATTTTATCTCCTGTAATGCCAACTTTAAATTTCACTTACTAATTGTCATTTACTTTCATTTTATTCCTACCAATGCCATCTTAATTTCACTTAATTTATTGTCATTCCTTTTTATTTCCTCAAAGGCTTTCTTAATTTCACTTAATTGTCATTGCTTTTCATTTAATCCCCTGTAATTCCATCTTAATGTCACTTAATTAATTGTCATTCCTTTCCATATTACCTTCACTTAATTGTTATTGCTTTTCATTTTATCAGCTCCTCTAATGCCGTCTCAATTTCACATAATTAATTTTCATTACTTTTCATATTACTCCTGTAGTGCCGCCTTAATTTCACTTAATGAATTGTCATTATTTTTCATTTTGACTTCTGTAATGCCATCTTTAAATGTCACTTAATTAATTATCATTACTTTTCATAGAGCGGTTTTCAAATGAATGTCAAAAAACCAAAACCAAAGCAGTTACTGCGACCAATCACAACAGGAATTAACAGTGCGATGAACCAATTACAATTGCTAGCCATCAACTGTAACTCGCCCGAATTGCGGGAAAAATCATGCGTACATGGTGTGATTGGTTTTGGTTTTGCTTCTCATTGGTTGACTCTTTTAAGCCAACCATTAAGCGTAGCAATCGCAATCACGTAATTACTTGCGACAGTCATTTGAAATCTACTCTATTACCTTTACTTAATTAATTGTCATTGCTTTTCATTTTATCTCTTTTAATGCCATTTCAGTTTCACTTAATTCATTGTCACTGCTTTTCATTTTATCTCCTCTAATGCCATCTAAATTTCGCTTAATTAATTGTCATTATTTCTCATTTTATCTTCTGTAATGCCATCTTAATTTCAGCTATTAATTAATTGTCATGATATATACTGTACTTTTTATAAATTTTATCTCCTGTAATGGCATCTTAATTTCACTTAATTAATTGTCATTGCTTCTCATATTACTCCTGTAATGCCATCTTAATTTCACTTAATTAATTGTTAATTTTCATTTCGTCTCCTGTAATGCCATCTTAATTTCAGTCGAATCATTGTCATTGCTTTTCATTTTATCTCCTCTAATGATATCTTAATTTCACTTAATTATTTGTCATTGTTTTTCTTTTTTTTTCCTTTGAAATGCCATCTTAATTTCACTAAATTCTCATTATTTGATCTCTTCTGACGCCATCTTAATTTTACTGAAATCATTGTCATTGCTTTACATTTTATCTCCTGTAATGCCATCTTAATTTCACATCATTAATTGTCATTATTTTTTATTTTATCTCTTGTAATGCCATCTTAGTTTCACTTAAATCATTGTTGTTGCTTTTCATTTTATCTCCTCTAATGCCATCTTAATCTCAATTAATTGTTATTACGTTTCATTTTATCTCCTGTAATGCCCTCTTAATTTCACTTAATTAATTGTCATGCTTTCCTTTTCATCTCCTGTAATGCACCCTTAATCTCACTTAAATCATTGCTGTTGCTCTTCTTTTTATCTCCTCTAATGCCATCTTAATCAGTGCTCACTTACAGTAATTGTCATTACTTTTCACACTGTGACTTTTTACATCAGTGTGTCAATTATTATCTCAAACTATTTTGTACTTTTTTGGAGATCTTAATCCCCAAAGCCTCCTCCCCCTTCTTCGTGATTCAATGTTGCATGACTAAACTTCCAAGCAGTGTCAAATGTGGTTGAGAGAGGGGAGGGGAGGGGAGGGGAGGGGAAATGCAAGGATTGCAGCTCTTTAAATGATTCATCAATGCTGCTATTCATAATTATGTGCAACCAGGGTTCTAGTGGCAATTGTTAATGTAATAGTTATTACCAGTTATTGATCATTGTTA
>BLFN01000004.1:1770509-1773009 GCA_014634225.1 Acropora yongei | reverse complement strand
ACTCCCCGGCCGCTAAGTGTCCAGTGTCGTCTCCAATCCCCTGCTTCTAGGTCTCCAGTGTCGTCTCCACTCCCCAGCCACTAGGTCTCCAATGTTGTCTCTAGTCCCCAGGTACGATGCTTCCAGTGTCGTCTCCACTCCCCCGTCGCTAACTCTCCTTTGTCATCTTTAGTCCGCAGCCACTAAGCTTTCATTGTCGTCTCCACACACGAGCTGATAAAACTTGAGCATTGTCTCCAATCCCCAACCGATAAGTCTTGATTGTCATCTCCACTCCCCTGCCGCTAAAACCCCCGAGTCGTCTCTAATCCCCAGCTTGTAAAACTCCAGCGTTATCTCCAATCCCTAGCTGCTTAGTCTCCAGACTTAGCGGCGAGGGAGTGGAGAAAAAAAGTGGAGACTCAGTTGCTTGGAATTGGAGACGATACTGGAGTCTTAACGGCTGGGGAATGGAGACAACAGTGGAGACTTGGCTGGTGGGGATTGGAGACGACACTGGAGACTTGTCCACTGGGAAATGGAGAAGACAGTGGAGACTAAGCCACTGGGGATAGGAGACGACAGTGGACTAAGCGGCAGGGGAGTGGAGATGACAGTTGAGACTTGCCTAAGGGGAAATGGAGACGACAGTGGAGACTTAGCAGCTAGGGATTGGAGGCGAGAAAGGAGACTTAGCAGCTGGGGACTGGAGATGACATTGGAGGCCTAGCAGCTGGGGAGTGGTAACAACACTGGTAACTTAGCAGCGTTTCCAGTGTCGTCCCCACTCTCCAGCTGCTAACCCTCCACTGTCGTCTTCACTACCCAGTCACTGGGTCTCCAGTGTCGTTTCCACTCCACAGCTGCTAAGTCTCCACTGTCATCTCCAATCCCCAGTCGCTAAATCTCCAGTGTTGTCTCCACCACCAAGCCGCTAAGTCTCCAATGTAAACTCCTATTGCCAGCCACTAGGCCTCCAGTGTCTTCTCCAATCCTAAGCCACTAAGTCTCCAGTGTCGTCTTCATTCGCCACCCACTAAGTGTCCAGTGACGTTTCCACTCCATAGCCACTAAATCTCCACTGTCGTCTCCACTTCCCAGCCGCTTAGTCTCCAGTGTCATCTCCAATTCCCAGTGGCTTACTCTCTAGTGTCATCTCCACTTACCAGCTTCTAAGTCTTCATGGTTGTCTCTACTCCTCCGCCGCTTAGTGTTCAGTGTCTTCTCATATCCCCAGTCACTAAGTCTACAGTGTTGTCTCCACTCCCCAGCCGGAAAGTCTCCAGTGTCATCTTCAATCGCCACCCACTAAGTGTCCACTGTCACCTCCACTCCCCAGCCGCTAAGTCCCCACTGTCGTCTCCAATCCCCAGCCGCTAAATCTCCACTGTCCTCTCCAATCCCCAGGTGGTAAGTCTGAATTGGGGTCTCCACTCGCCAGCCGCTAAGTGGCCCTTGTCGTTCCCACTCTCCAGTCATGGAGTCTGCTGTGTTGTATCCACTCTTCAGCAGCCAAGTGTCATGTGTCGTGTTCACTCCCCAGCAGCTAAGTGTCCAATGTTAACTCCACTCCCCAGCCAGTGTCCTCTCCACTTCCCGGCCGGTAAGGCTTCAATGTCATCTCTACTCCCCAGCAGCTGAGTCTCCAGTGTTGTCTCCAATCCCCAGCCACTAAAGCTCCAATGTAAGCTCGTATCCCCAGCTGCTAAGCCTCCAGTGTCATCTCCAAGCCCAAGCCGCTAAGTCTCTAGTGTCATCTCCAATGCCCACCCACTGTGTCCGGTGTCGTCTCCATGCCTTAGCCACTGAATCTCCAATGTCGTCTTCACTCCCCAGCTGCTAAGTGTCCAGTGTCGTTTCCACTCCCTAGTCGCTAAATCTTTAATGTCATCTCCACTACCCAGCCCCTAAGTGTTCACTGTCGAGTCCAGTCTCCAGTCGCTGAGTCTCCACTGTCGTCTTCACTCCCCAGCTGCTAAGTCTCCAGTGTGGTCCCTAATCCCCACCCGCTAAGTGTTTAGTGTCGTCTCCACTCCCTGGCCGCTAAGTCTCCAGTGTCGTGTCCAACCACAAGCAGGTAAGTCCCCAGTGTCATTGGCACTCTTGAGCTGCTATGTCTCCAGTTTTGTTTCCAATCCCCTTTCACTGAGTCTGCTCAGTAACATGCAACTGAGTACCAAAAAAGCAAGAAACAGAAAGTTGAGTGAAGGATAACTGAGCAAGAAACAAGAAAGGTACAAACAGGTGAGTAAGATTGTAAGTGAGTAACATACAGTCAACTGACATACAAGCAAGTGACTAACAGACAAAAGAGTAACAGACAAGAAGGTAACAAGCAACTAAAGTAAGAGCAGGTATGGAAGAAAGAAGTGATGCACAAATGAGTAAAGTACAAATGAGTGAGGTGCAAAGAAGTGAGTGGCAAACAAGTAAGGTAAGAACATGTGAGGTGTAAACAAGTGAGGTACCGATATGTGAGTAACAAACAAGTGACATGTGACGCACAAACAAGAGCGTAACC
>BLFN01000004.1:1760509-1763009 GCA_014634225.1 Acropora yongei | reverse complement strand
GGAAACTTGCTAACAAGTCCAGTTGTTGTGATAAAACTTTCCTCTATTACATGTACAGCTGTTGCCTTAAATCCTTCTTCAGTTGCACTGTGGTAAACATTTCTTCTGCAATACAGCATTGCAGTGACCACTTCTTCTGTTAAATGGCTCTTGTGATAAACACTTCTTCTTTTATACAGCTATGTAAAGTGGTAAACACTTCTTCTGCAATGCAGCTCTTGTGGTTAACACTTGATTATTCTGAAGCACAGCTATTCTGGTAAACCTTTTGGTTCCTGAGTTACACAGCTACTGTGGTTAACACTTATCCTGTCACACAGCTCTTGTGGTAAACATTTCTTCACTTACACAGCTCCTGTGGCAAATACTTCTGCTGCAACACAACTCTTGTGGTAAACATTTTTTCTTTTAAAATGCTGTTGCTTTATTGTGATAAACACCTCCTCACTTACACAGTTATTGTGGTAAACACTTTTTCACTTACACAGCTATTGTGGTACACTCTTCTTCTGTAACAAAGCTATTGTGGTAAATTCTTGTTCTGATATACCCAGCTCTAGTGGTGAATACTTCTTCTGATATACCCAGCTCTAGTGGTGAATGCTTCTTCTGATATACCCGGCTCTAATGGTAAATACTGCTTCTGTTATACACGGCTCCTGAGGAAAATACTTCTTCTGATATATATGGCTCTTTTGGAAAATACTTCTTCTGTTGCAAAGCTATTGTGGTAGACACTTCCTCAGCAACAAAGCTCTTGTAGTCAATACTTCTTCTGATATACACAGCTCTTAATTGTGGTACCTCTTCTGTTATACACAGCTCTTGTGTATATAACTCTTCTTTTATACACGGCTCTTGTAGAAAAATACGTCTTCTGTTGCACAGATCTTGTGGTAAACACTTCTTGACTTGCACAGCTCCTGTGGTAAACACTTCTTTTGAGGTAAAAACATCTTCTGCAGCACAGCACTTCTGGTAAATACTTCTTTTGTTAAACAGCTCTTGTGGTAAACCTTTCCCCTCTTTTACACAGCTATAATATTGTAAATACTTCTTTTGTGAAAGAGCTTTTACCTTAAACTCTTATTCTTTTAGACAGCTCTTCTGGTAAACACTTCTTGTATTACAAAGCTATTGTGGTAAAACAATTTTTCACTTACACAGCTTTTGTGGTTTATAACACTTCCTCTGCAGCACAGCTACTGTGGCAAACACGTTTCTGTTAAACGGCTCTTGTGGTAAACACTTCCTCTGTCACATAGCCGTTGCATTACTCAATGAATACCCCAAGAATGGTTATTCTGAATTGGAGGGCTAGCATACATTATTTTTAACCATTCATTTAAGCTAGGTGATAGAGGATCAGCATGTGATATTGGATCAGCATGTGATATTGAACACAATCATGAGCTGATTACTTTCTTTCAGCCCCATCACGATCAACAGTTTGGGTGGAATGTAGAAATGTCATGCTTGGGGTGGGTCACTAGCAAAGCCATTATCATGCTTTCAGGAGCATGTTTAATGTGATGCATTTGAAGCACAATCGTTTCAGTGCAAATTAATTATCATTTCCCTCCATCCTGTGTTACCACACATAGACAGTCATTCAAGGGGAATTTGGTGGCCAATGATCTCAGCACTTTTGTTTCTACAGATTACTGTAACTCCCTTCTTTCCTGCTCACTTGCTTGTTGCTCACTTCCTTGTAATTAACTCCATAACTTGTTCGTTGCTCACATGTAATTTGGTACGCACTGGTTTGGTGTTCTGTTGTTTATTGCTGACTTGTTTGTTGCTGACTTGTTTCTTGTTTTGTGCTGGTGTCTTTGCTGCTGATTCGTTTACTAGTAACTTACTTGCAACTCACTTGCTTGGTGATCCCTCGTCAACTGCTCTACCATTGGGTGCTCCCTTGCTTGTCATTCAGCTGTTCGGTGCCCTCTGCTTGTACATCTCTGGTTTATTACTTAACTGTGTCTCTCACACAGTGAAAAATGAAATATTCTTTTCTTTATTTTGGAATAAATAAATTCGCGATAAAATTGTAGCATGGTCATATCTATACAGTGTCTAACATATAAGAAATAATGAGGAAATTAACTCAGTCATCACAAAACAACACTTTTAGGTTTTGGCCATTCCATTCTCTTGGTTTAAAACTTGCTCATACATTCGCATCACAACATCTTCTTCTGGGCTGAAACACACTTTTTGGATATTTTAAGGTGGCTCTGAATACACTCTAGAGAATTTTGTAAAACTGTGGAAAAAGTTACATCTTATCGTGCTTATCACAATTCACCAACAAAAATGAAGACCACTAGGATCGTTTTTGAGTTTATTGAGTTTATTTTTTACTACCTCTCCTCAGCCCACTGTAACTGAGCAGAATCTTCTCATGGAATTGGACAAACGCCACACTTCAATCTTGCAAATGGCAGCTTTTCTTGGATTTCTCAAGCCCTCCTGACCACAGTGTTTATGACAGAATTCC
>BLFN01000004.1:1697600-1707600 GCA_014634225.1 Acropora yongei | reverse complement strand
TGACTTTTAAGTATATAAGAATTTTGCGTCAGATCGAGTGACAAGTTAGCAATTTGTTTTGCATAACAGTCCAAACCCGATCTTAGAAATGGAACCTTTATGCCGTGAATAATTACTTTTAAAGACAGTTATTATAAAAAAAATTCCCACTTGACAATGTTTCCTTTTCGAAATGAGCACAAAGAAAAGCCTCACCCGAAAATAACAATTCGATTAAATTGGGGTTGTCAAAAAGGACGGAATTATGTACATCTTGCTTTAAGACATTTCCAATATTGTTATTCCAGGTAAACAATACAACGTTTATTAAGCATGCAAAAATTAAGTTCAATTTCGAAACGGTAGTGGATCAGCTTTGAATTCTATCACACGATGCGACTATTAAAAGGGAATGAAATAAAGTTCTTTAAACAGCATTCAAAGAGAACTAAATGTAAGGAAAACTTGGTGAGTTACCTCGACACTGTGGAGGGTACACTTCTGCCGATAGATACATTTAACACTCGTTCACTGTCCTTTAAGTGCGCCGCAAGACAAAGGGCCTCCTTGTCGTCCTTCAAAACAGGCATTTTCCACACGGGAACTTGTTTCTTGAGGATTATTAACGAGGAATCAACGTAATCTTACTTTTCAGTTGCTTGGTAGTGCAAAGGTGAAGATGAAATATGAATAGTAATGACTGACACGGATTGCAAGCGAAAATGCGCAAATCGTGACTGAGCTCCTTTAAACTTCAAAGATATTCTTATTTATTACATGAGCACCAGTGAAATTTAAGAATTTCTCCGTTTACTAAAAAATCATATCTTCATTGCGCGCAGCGAAGGTGCTATTTTTATCCTACACTGTGAGGATATTCCTTTTTGATAACATTTTGCCCCTTTGTGTCTTTTGTCCCTTTAACTACACTTAAATTTGTCCATGTATGATCGAAACATCTTCGGATCTTCTTCAATAGTTTTCGGTAATCTTCGCAAAGTTGATTGGAAATGTTTGGAAGCGTTCATCTGGTCTTCGGAACAATTTTGGAAAATCTTCGCAAAATCGTCAAAAACGTCGTCATTAGTATGCTTATGTAATAAACAGATGCTGTCAATCGTAAGATATCGTGTTGAACACTCCAAGATAAAATTCGTATCCACGCGCAGGCATGGGATATTTTCTATGTATATGTTTTTTTTCCGCCTTTGCATTATTGTTTAATGTCTATAGAAAACGGATTTAAGCCTTAAAGGGGTTAGAAACTTCTAAAAAGTTTTTTTTTTTCGTATTCTAAATACTCGCTACTTTGCCTTCTAAAGTGTCCCGGCTAATGCATGGCCAAATAATCACGTGACATGACTTCATGACGTCAAGCTGTTAACTTCTCATGTAACCCAACATGGCGGAAAGGAAGGGGAAGCGAAAAGGACAGTGAAAGGGGAAGGAAGTTGTGTCCCTGGCGCAGTACTGGAATGTCTCTAGAACCTAAATTTACAAACTTGGTACTGAAGCTGGCTTCTGCTGGCACTGTTGGGGAAAAGAAGTCACGAGCAAAACATCTCTTTATTTGGAATGTTTCACTTTGAATTTGGGGGACATTTAGGTTTAGCTGCTACCTGTCTCCTTGCACGCAGGAAACCAGTGGCGATAAGAAAACGGGTCGAACTCTAGTTGTATTACATGAATGTGATCAAGAACACTTTACAAAACAATGCGGGCTCAATTTATGCAAGCAATCATTATTTTAATGCTGTATTCCACGACAGGTGCTACTTAGTATAGTTTTCACATGGTAAGATAATAAAAGCAAACGATGGAAACAAATTTGACATGGCAAAGTCTTTTAAAAACGGTTTGTGTCACCGAAAAATTAACTCGCCTTAGGGCATCTTCCCCGTGGAAACTCTTATGGGAAATTGGTGTTCACTTAGTTAATCCAAACAATCACCAAAAATTCAAAGCTGGAAAAGCCTCTAAGTGTACAAATAATTTGTTATACGGCGGCCGCTAGGTTCGACTTCAGTGGTACTGTTTTCTACGATCAGTGCCATGTAAAAAGCAGCCGAGAAAAGACGTTTCTCTTATTAGTTATTTTCTTCGCCATGTTTGATTACATTTAACTTAGCGAGCTCGACATAAGACTTGGCGGAAAATAGCGACAATCTTTGCATCCGTAGTGAAGATGCAGAAAAAAATAAGCGAGAACGTTAACATCCTTAAAATTAATCTAATTTTTACAAACATTACCCGAGTTTAAGCAACAGCGAGACTTTGCTTGCGCAGCTTGTGAACATCTGAGTTCAATGTTCGTCACACCCCTTGACCGGAGTAGTTTGACTTGTTGGCGTGGTGTGCTGAGCTACGAATTTCAGAGGAGGAGGATTGGAAACGCCATCTATTTCCCAGCCCGCCCTGTTGGCTGTGTGAATCCACTGCCATGTGAAGGAGCCAATGGTGTTACGGTTTCTGACTCCTTTAAGTTCCACTTTAATGTGGGCACCAGCTTTAGCCAAGGTTTGATCGTGCAATCGGATGAAAAGACCAGTTCCATAATTGTAAGAATTTTGCCCTCTGTTGTCGATTGCTGCAGGTGCTCCGTTAATTTCAACACGAACTTTATCCAGGTCAATTGGATTACCAATCGCGCTAGTATTTATGGCATTGCTGTGCGCGAGAGCGTAAAAGACAAAATAAGGATTGGCCGTGACAATGGTGTATTCAAAGGTGTAGGTGACGTCTGTGGCACCGGCTGCGTTGTTCGAAAGGGTCAGGCTGAAATCTTGTAATTCATCTGATACAAATTTCAGGGGAGGGGGGTTGGAAACGCCATCTATTTCCCAGCCCGCAGAGTTGGATGTGCGGATCCAGTGCCATGTGAATGAGCCAATGGTGTCACGGTTTTTGACCCCTTTAATTTCTACTTTAATTTGCGCACCAGCTTTAGCCAAGCTTTGATGTTGCAATCGGATGAAAAGACCCGTTCCATAATTGTAAGAATTTTGCCCTCTGTTGTCGATTGCCGCAGGTACTCCGTTAATTTCAACACGAACTTTATCCAGCTCAATTGGATTGCCAATTGCGCTTGTATCTATAGCATTGCTGTTCGCAAGAGCATAAAAGACGTCATAAGGATTGGCCGTGACAATAGTGTATTCAAAGGTGTAGGTGACATCTGTGGCTCCCGCTGCAATGCTAGAAAGGGCCAAGCTGAAATCTTGTAATTCATCTGATACAAACTTCAGTGGAGGTGGATTGGAAACGCCATCTATTTCCCAGCCCGCACCGTTGGCCGTGTGAATCCACTCCCACGTGAATGAGCCAATATGGTCACGGTTTCTGACCCCTTTAAGTTCCACTTTTATGTGGGCACCAGCTTTAGCTAAGGTTCGATCTTGCAATCCGATGTAAAGACCCGTTCCGTAATTGTACGACTTAGCGATGGCTGCGGGTGCTCCGTCAATTTCAACACGAACTTTATTCAGGTCAATTGGATTACCAATCGCGCTTGTATCCATAGCATTGCTGTTCGCGAGGGCATAAAAGACGAAAGAAGGATTGGCGGTGACAATGGTGTATTCAAAGGTGTAGGTCACATCTGTGGCACCTGCTGCAATGCTAGAAAGGGTCAAGCTGAAATCTTGTAATTCAGCTGCAGGGACTTGACTACACCCAAGCAATACGAGAAGAGCTTTGAACAGCATTGTTACTGATGACCGTTCCATTGTGCACTTAAGCGAGCAACAATGATTCACCAACCAAGGACTCACTTCTTGTCAGGACGATTGGATTTCTTTGCTTCTTTTATTCGCTGCTAAGCGGAAGTGAAGTGGGTAGCTACGCCTTTTGTAACCTTGGGTACAATATCGTATGCGGTGAACAAGGACTCGGAACTCTGGTCTCGTTGAATTTTTAAGCCACCCTTGTGATCTGTACATTTTCAAGAAGTGAATGAAGTTGCCTGCAAACATGCTCCTTTCGCTTTGCTTTTTTTTAATGTTAAATTACTGATTTTTGGCAGCTAAAAGAAGGGATTCAAACACGTGACTTGGAGGAGAACGTGATAAAGGGAATTTTGCATAATTTTATGTTGTGTGCTGGACGTGTTGCGCAGCTGAAGCGCTTGTCTTGAATTGCGGAAACGCTTTATGCCCTGGTCACATATATTGCTCTCCTTTTTAGATCACAAAATTTTGGCAGCCAGTAAAAGGGATCAAGAACGTGACTCTAAGGAGAACGTGATAAAGGAAATTTGGCACAATTTCATGTTGCGTGCTGGACCTGTTGCGGGGCCGAAGCGCTTGTATATATGCAATATAGTGCTCTCCTTTTTACGGTCACATTATTTTTGGCAGCTGCATTGGAAGAAGGGAGTGAAGAACGTGATAATAGCATTGAACTTGGCACAACCAGTCAGTGATATTATACCATTAAAACAAATAGCTAGAAGTCAAAATCATCAACTTGGCAGTTATGAACTTAATAAAGTATCACTCAGCTGTGTTGATGATAAAAGATAAATTCTTCAAGATGGAATAAAACGCTTGGCTTATGGCCATCATAAAATACTACAATAAAAGATGGTCAATTGCTGGGTTATATGACTTTTTGAATCTATCTTGTTATGATTCATTTGATAAGAAGCAAAATTCATATAACATATAGTTCTGTAATTTCTATTCCATTAAATAAAAACCATAAAATAAAAAAAAAAACAGTTTTCCATAGAAATTTTTTCATCAATTTTTTCATTTAATATTCCATTAAATGAGTAGCTCGGAAAAGTTTTTACTTTTTAGGCGCTTCAGTTTTTAATTCTTGGATATTTGGATCAATTTTTGTATAGTAAGTTACGAAGTCATTCTTATCTTATTTTAGTTTTTATCCTTATATTATGTTATTTAGACAGGACCCCTGTGATAACAGTGCTCTTGTACTGAAGGGCTATCCTGTATAAATATTCCGTATTATTATTATTATTATTATTTATTATTATTATTATTATTATACTTATTACAACCAAAAGGGAATTGGCGCACGTACTCGCGATAAAGGAAATTTGGCACAATTTCACAAATTAGATTTGCATGCTGTGCATCTTGCACGGAGCAAGCGTAGCTCAGTTCAGAATGGGTGCGGTATTTGAAGATTAAAGTCTCTTTTTCAAACCTTGGTGACTTTCAGGTTTCGACTTTTCTTAGATCCGTGCACTGACAAAGGGAGGAACGGTTGCTAGAGGGCGCACCGTTGGCTCTCAATGACAATGACACCAGCTTCAGAGGTGACGGAACAATCGAGTGATATTAACCAAGCAATAGAGTGAGTCCATTGTCACGCAGTGAAAAATAAAATCAAAAACCATGCAGTGGATAAAGTCAAAAAATTGACACATTTTACACGATGAATAAAGAAGACAGTTCTCCAAGTTTGAGGTGTGTGCATTGTCTCGAAGTTGAGACATTCGTTGAAATGTCCCGCACAAAATTACAGAGCCTAGTATGGAGCCGCCATGTTGGGGGACCTCTTTAGTCCTCCAACATAGCGGTCAGTAAATAGTGTAATCACCTGCAACTTACTTTGGCTCTTACTTTACTTACTCTTACTCTTACTCTTACTTTGGTCGACTGATTATCTGAACCGAGCCAAAAAATATTTGCAAAAGCACTTTTCCTAATACTTAAACTCCTAAAATGGCTAAAAATCACGAGTTAAGTGTATATTTTTCGACAAACGCGATCTTAGCGTTATGTCACGCACCACCATGCATAACTTCGAAATTCAAAATGCGCTGATTTCCAAACGCAGGATGCTATTAATCTGGAAGGTTGTAAACAGGTATAAAATTGGTACCTCTTATGCCTGATGAGACTAAAGCCTTAAGTGGCTCTTTAGTTTTGGATTTGAAAATTTGGTGACATCACGTGCACACACACTCTATTTCAAATAATTGCCAAAAAGGGATCAAGGACGTGACTCGCCGCAGGAGAACGTGATAGAGGAAATTTGCCATAACTTCATAAATTAGATTCGCTTGTTCTGCATTTTACATGAAGCAGGCTAGTTTAGTTTGTTAGGACGCGACTTTTGAATCTAAAGGTCCTAGCTTCGATCCTCGGTGACTTTCAGTTCCGTTTCGACATTTCTCTCATCCGTGCACTGACAGAGGGAGGGGTTGGAGAGCGAATCGTTGGCTTCCATCGATAAACTCTCGAATGACAAAGCAAAACAAAAAAATATTTCCACTTTAATATGGCTAAGGCTCTTATATCGAATGGTGGAAACTCATCATACCTTCGTCTTATGTATTGCTCCTCTTTTTAAGGTCACAAAATGTTTGGCAGCTGGAAAAATTGATCGAAAGACGTGAGTCGGAATTGATCGTGAAGAAGGAAAGTTTGCATAAATTATAAATTTGATTTGCGTGCTAACGTGCTAAACGTGTTGCTTAGCTAACTAAAGGAGCTCAGTATATTGAATGGCACAACAGTAATCTACCTTGGTCGTATATATTTGGATCGCCGTTATTTATTATCTGTATCAATGATCTCCGTTATCTTTTTTCAAGAACTAGAATGTACACAGATGTTACTTTGCTCTAATGCTCTGCAAAGGACCAACATGTTTTGGAATTCCGAATAAGCCATGATATGAGTCTATAGCTATTCCTGGATTTAACGATCTTGGACGTACGGCGACCCCTGTTTTTCTTTAGATGAATCATTTTCTTCACCGATCTCAATTGAGAAAGTGAACCCTGATCTCAATTGAGAAAGTGAACCCTTAGTTCTTGTTATTTTTTTTTTTTCACTTTCAAGTGTTAAACGGAATATTGCACTAATTTTGCCTTGCGGAATAGCTCTTAGTAAAAATTGTTACAGCATGGACCTCTGCGATTTTCAAATGCCTTTTGAAAGAGATTGAGCTTCAAAAAAACGTTGGCAAAATTTGGAATTATTTGCACAACAGACGCACTTCCACAAAATATCACTAAGATAGTTTGCCTCCGTTTACTCACCTCCGATATTTTTAACTGTAAACCCCTGAAGACCATGATGAATTACGTGCGCCAATTTTTCAAAATAAAGGTAGTTTTCTACACACTTATCTCAGAAACGATTTTTTTTTTCATTTCTGACACAAGGAACTCATCATCTGACTGCAGTAAAAATTAAAAAAAATCTATCGACTGGAAAATTTTCGCTCGAACGTCCTTAAATACAAGTGGGCGAGATCTTATATGGACGAGGAGATTCTTCCCTCCAAATCCATTAGCGTACTGCAAAACCTTATCGAGGCACCGCTATAAGCTTGACTTACTGCTGTGTTGCTGTTGAATTACAATACTGTTGAGCTTTTTTGTTGTTGTCGTACTGCCGTGTTACTAATGTGTTGCTGCTGGTACATAAGAAGAAGTGGTAGCAGCCTGTTGAGGCTATTCCTCAACAATGGTCGCTGATGGTGAATCCAGTCCACTGTTCTACTTATTAGGACTACGTAAGACCATGATGCTTTAGTAGCTTTTCTTCTTATAAAAAAAAAAACAACCGCACGTGATGAATCGCTTGTGTACATTTCGCCAGTTGTGAATTCTTACCGCTTATACCGAGTCATTTCATCATATGGTAAGCTGTTGGATCGTTTTCATCGAATCTCTTTTCGCAAAGTAATTTTTGTTATGTCTCGCAGGTTATTACGGCTTTTCACAAGACTGTAATCCAGATTGAAAGTTGCGCTTGTGATATTCTACGTCTACATTAAACTCGTTGTGTTTCGGGAGTCTGTTCTTATGTTTCCTAAGCGCTTTACATGTCCGGCCCGGACACAGCCCCTATTCCTCAGCTGTGGCCAGCAGCGTACTATGTTACTTCTGTGTTACTGAGTACAAAACAATTAGTATTCCATAATATGCAATTTACCGACAATAGAGACCTTTATTTTGCTGTACTTAATTCCTTCCTCTCTCTATACTAGTACGCTAGTTTAAGTTTAAGTTTAGGTTTAACAATGCTTTGTCATGCTAATATATGTACAAAGAAAATGAAATTACAGAAGATATAACTGGGGGAAACTAAATTCCTATACAAAGAATATTCTCCAATGTGTTCACGTTACTGTTGTTTGAGTGCTGTTTCACTATTGTATTACTGCGTCGGTTACTGTTGTGTTACTGTTGTAATACTGGCGTGTTACCGATTAATTTTGTGAACACTGTTGCTGATGTGTTACTGATTTGTTAATACTTTGTTACTGATGATGTGTCACTGCTGTCTTCTGTTGTGTTGTTGTACGTGTTACTGTTTTGTTAATGTTGTAGGTCTTCTGCGTTATAGCTGTGTTACTATTGTAATAGTGCTGTTATTGCCGAGTTAGTGCTGCATTATCTCTTTGTTAATGATTTAAAATTATTTTATTGCTGCTGTGTTACTGGCGTCTTACGGTGTGCTAGCTTTATGTTAAATGTTGTATTTCTCCTTTCTGATGCCATTTACAGTATAACGAACTCAACCGGTGCCACCCCACGTTTTTCGTGGCCGGCGCCTTTCAGTAAACATTTAGTTGCCTTTTCACTGATAGAAATAAACTTTTCGCCCTAAGTCCCGATCCTTTTGCTCTGTACTCATCTTGTGATAGGTTAAAAGCGTTCAGTGGCTCCGGTTGAGTTCGTTTCATTGTAACAAGTGTGTTACTATAACTACTTTCAAGTAAGCTATGATCATCGCAGTTATGAACGCAATTTAAGCAATTGACTGAAAAAGTCAGGACTTCAACGGGGTTTGAACCCGTGACCTCGCGATACCGGTGCGACGCTCTAACCAACTGAGCTATGAAGCCACTGACGTTGGGAGCTGGTCATTTGTGAGTTCTAATGAGCCCGTGAAGAAAACTTACTACCGCGTTATTGCTAAGCTAGTCCTTAGTCAAGTCCTTGTTTTTCTTTTGTTATTATTTTAGCTGGGTTATCCATTTCAGCTATAATCGGTGGGAATGCATTATACCAAAGTCATCTTTATCAATTCCTGGCGCCTGCTGTTGGATTGAACAATCGATGGGTGCTGTGTTACCGCGCCTCCTCTCACGGTTGGGCTGCCATTACTTTTCACAACAGGTGTGATGGCAAACGTGACACTATTACCATCATCAAAAATGGCCACTACGTGTTTGGTGGATACACGGACATTCCCTGGGGTATAATATATTAAAAATATCCAATATCAAGACTCTACAGTGTAACTATGCTTTGAAAAGACCATAATTAAACTGCAGATCAGTATTGAATGTGTCAAAGGTTTTAAAACTTCACTTTCGTTTCACTTTTAATATAAATCATTTCTACTCCTCTTCCCATAATGTACCAGTCAAATCGAAGCTTTAACATCCCCCCGGGCAACCCCCGGGCATTTGAATTTTTGGATATTTTTTTTTTTCAATTTCCCCCCTCCCCGGGCCAAAAAGGTTATCAAATGCTCCTTCCCCGGGAAAATTACTTAATAATTCAGCACAAAGAATCTCAAGTTTCACCGGCACATGGATGAAAGAAAGTCGGCTGAGACGCCTTCAGTTGTTGAACATGGAAAGCTAAAGAAGAAATACATCAAGTCAAATCGTAGACGCTCTTATTCCTCGGCAAAAATATCAAACAAACTGCGGTTATGAACATAACGAGACAACGCATGTTGTAAAAACTTTCATTTGTGAACTTGACGTTTCGTATGCTCCAACATACATCTTCAGAAATGGGATCACCACGACATTTTAGCCGCTGGACGGTCTGATATACATTGTAAAATTAAGGAAACCTTGTTGATTCGCGATTTAAAACCAGCGCTTAATTTTGGCAGTAAGAAACTTCTCCTCTACCAGCCATTTATATTTTTCCAGCAGACTTAACTAGGTCTGTTTATTTTCATTTACTTTTTCATTGTCATTACTTTCCTTATTTGGTATTAGTCTTCGTATTTAATCCTGAGACAGTTTATCGTTAGAAGTGGACACCCACAAACAAGTTTTTAGGGAGTTTACG
>BLFN01000004.1:1692600-1695100 GCA_014634225.1 Acropora yongei | reverse complement strand
ATTTAATGTGACATAACGATAAGATCACGTAACAGTTTGTATCACATGAAAGAGATCACGTAACAGTTCGTATCATATCAATAAGATTACGCAACTGTTCGTGCGCGCGAGAATATGCGTCTGTCGTGTGTTTTTGTCAGTTTTTCGGTAATGCCATGGGCAAGACGAATACATTCTGGAGATGAGACAAACAATTTGCATATTCGACACAGCGACACATTGAGGACTGAGATCCATGTTTGTTTAAACAAACGTTCCACAGAGTAACCATGGGTTTAAGAATTCCGCATGAAAATTCTGGAGTTTGAAGAATTTCGAATTCAGCCTCCGAATTAACGCTTTATAAATAGTTAGAACGATACCTCCAGTTATCTGGGGATCATATCCATTTCTTTTTGGCTTGAATGTACTATTTTGACGCCGGTATTTATGTAGTGCTAAATTGGGGAGCCTGTGGCCTGCCTTGATAGATTTGTTTTTGTTGGTATCTCTTTACGTGGGAGTAAAAGCACACCTTCAATAACACTTCTTCAAAAAATAGACCAATACCATAAATGGCGACTAATAAATTATTCTTTGGTTTATGTGCTAATCAGACCGACTAGCCTTGTTCTAAAGGAACATCTCTTATGCATTCCGTGCTAATTAGGCTAGTGGGTCTAATTAGCACAAAGACAATAGGACATTTTTTTTCGGCCGCCATTTATGCAATCGGTCTATAAAGGTGACTGATTTGTCGTGAACAAACAATTGCATTGACACACTTTTTGGATAACAGTCGTTCCTTTGCAATTAATTCTCATTAGAATTCCCTATTACACTTATATAACATAAATCGGTTACTTGTCAAAAAGCATCATATAAACAAAGGGATCCGGAGCAATTACAGAATTCCAAACCACACAGGGCCAACACATGTAATTTTGACAGACGCAACTGTATAACGATTACAACAGTCGCTATCATTGTTCAAGACGACAACGGAACGAGTGACCCTGTATTCTAAAGTTTGACCCAAACAAAGTGAATATATTCAACAACAAATACTGACCTTTAACGTTCTTGTAACATTTCAAGCTCTCCGCAACGATGTTGTCCACGCCACAGATGAAACCAACATGGCGGTTCAGGCAGCAAACAAAGTGTTTTCACGTGACGTCACGGGGGCCAGGTTTGTGCCCCAAACTAATCCTCCGGGAATTGAACCCTACTTTTATGCTAACGTTTTCTTTTGTTTTGGTCGAAAAATATGCTCATTGATCACGTGAGTGAAAACATAATAATTGCAAGTTCTCCACGCACGTCTCACGTAGTTTCCAGTCGATCACTGATGAAAGTAACAATGGTTATGCAAATTATCTCTCATAAAATTTCGTCGATTTCGACGATTTAGTCACAAGTTTTGGGAGCAGCCGAGTATGAACAAATTAGCATATAAGAAAAAATAGTCAAACAAGACATCACACAGTTGGTTTTGACCTTTCCCCATTTATTATTACATCGAAAATAATTTGAACGCTTTGCAATACTTTCGAATAGCTGTAGGCTAATGGGTCACTTTGTATTGAGAGACTTTGCCCTCAGGCTCAACTATAATAACAACAATTGTACGAGGAGAAAGATAAGAGTTAGCTTTCATGGGAATAGTTCATTTTCGTTTGAACTTGAACAAAGGAAATGCAAAATAATTCTCTGAGCATCGACTCTGTTGACTAGTTTTCTGGCAAAACTCGAAACAAAAACAGAAAACAACAAGAACATTTTTATTACTCAATATTTACTTTCAAACTATGTCAAACAGTTGGAAACAATCTTCGACAGATTGATGCCAGTTGTTCTCAATTGCAACACAACGATTTAGCGTTGTCCGATTCTGGGGCATCAAAAATTAATGCCAGAAATTACACAGGACAGGACACCTCTACAATACTGCCAATCCCTGTAGCAACCGGTTTCTAACTATTTTCAGCCTAAACTTATATTTGACAAGATGACGGTTCTCTGACGTAAACTTCGCCATAAAATTCCCCCACCTTTACACCGTTCCACGATAGGATCTCGCCGACTTCTTGCCCACACCTTCGAGAAAGTAATGCAATCGTGTCCCGTGGTAACACGTGATCCCAAACATTCAATCTAGAAATACTCCCTACGAAGGCGTCGCGGGATTCAAAACCACTCCCGTCTTTGTCGTTGCCAACAACAACGATTCCACTCGATTCGATGGTGCTGCCCGCGATCAAGCCGTTTCCTGTTGCACAACTCTGACCATCAACAAATATCTCGTAAGAGCCGTTCATGTTTTCCCACGTGACAGCCACATGGTGCCACATGCCATCATTTGGGATGACAAAAATATGTTGCCTACAAAAACGCGAAAACAAAACGACTAAGTTGACTACAAAAACGATGGAAGCTGCAGATATTGAAGCTGACTTTGAATTCGCCTTTGCACTTGCTTAATCCATGCGCCTGTTGCCAACAACAAGTATTTTTCAGC
>BLFN01000004.1:1677600-1685100 GCA_014634225.1 Acropora yongei | reverse complement strand
AAAGAAAAGGAGGTAAGGCTTTTTTTATTCTTCTGTTCTGTTGACCCGCTCTCAATCACTACCGATCAACTATTAGTCATTCAAAACAGCCGATCTTAACGCGAAGTAGAATTGGGAGAAAAATGTTCGATTTCCTCTAAAATCAACTTTAATTTAATGGAGAAAGCTAAGCAAAAAAAGGAACAATCCTTTGAGCTTTGGCTTGTTTTACCGGTAGAATCGGGTTTGCGTACTCACCCAACCTTTTTAGCACACTGCAAATGGTTGTCAGTGTCAAATTTGCTCGTTGATCTCAATGTTGCGAGGAATCTGTTGTCAGCTCGGGTATATTGTCCTGGTGGAAGCACCTGCTGGATAGCACTAAATATGCAAATTAAATTGCAATAAACTTTTGTTCTCATAATGTGTGAAACTGAAACTATCGCAAAAGTAAATCTTTGCTGATAACTACCTCCTTCTGATGGAAATTATTTAAGAAATTTATATGCCTCTACAAAATGAGAAGTGATGTTTAACGATTTATAAACACCTGGTAATAGTGGCACAAATTCTCACGATGAATCGAAAGAAAAAAAATTGAAAAATCAGAGGAGACTGTCCGTGCTAAGCTAGTGAAGGCTAACTAAACATTTAGGAAACTGACAGCATTGACGTTTTTTTTTTTTCGAAAAAAAACATGTAATGAAGTCCACGCTCGGATTTTAGGTTGAACTTTCCTTTTCTGATATTATGGCCCGAAAATGTTCTTTAGATTTCTTAAATTTAGTTGGTGAAGCATTTCAACAAATAATGGCGATAAACATTGCTCCGAGATTTTAACAGAGTTTGAGAAGGTCTAGACTTAGCTTGACCAGAAACTGTCGGTGAAACTGTCCAATGACTTCGACTCAATACAATGCTGAAATCGACTTTCCCTTTAAGTCACTTGAAAACGAACAAAATGAGAACCTCATAGCTACTGAAGTGTACTGAGAACCAAAAAAGAGGGAGAGAACAGAAGTTTCTTTCAATGAATTCTACGAAAACCGAAACATGTCAAGAAAAAGTATGACGTCATTCAGTGCTCCAAAATATTCAACAAAGATAACATCAAGCAGACTGAATATCAAACTTTGGATTGGTCACAATATCATGCATAATTCACACTGTAACACTAAAACTTCCTAACTGCAGGGATATCAAAGTACACATACGCCTTATATTATACATGAAGACATTGTTTTTATGGATGTTGTCATAGAGACGACAGAGAAACAGAGTGGTTTAGGAAACTGACAGCATTGACGTTTTTTTTTTATTATGGCCCGAAAATGTTCTTTAGATTTCTTAAATTTAGTTGGTGAAGCATTTCAACAAATAATGGCGATAAACATTGCTCCGAGATTTTAACAGAGTTTGAGAAGTTCCGAGATCTAAGGCTTTCAATGACTGCTCCCACGGAAGCTATAAACGCCAAAATGTCCGGGTAGATTGGTGGAGATTCTGAAATGATTCCATTCAATTGAATATCTCAGTAACCTGAGTTACGTATATCGTGTTTTGGAAAAGTTTAGATATTTCCGAGAAAATCTGTGACATCCCTATGACGTGGCAATCCAACCTAGTAGTAACAAAAGACATCTTGAAAGTTCTAAAAAAAAATAAGCAATACTGAATGAGCCGATAAATAGTATTCAAAATTGTGACGTATCCCAATGGAGCAAACGTGGCCTCTCCTTAGTGGCTTATTTCAAGTGCAGGACATCGCACAGCCATCATGTATCATTAAAATACTTGCCTGAACTCGGTCATTTTATTAAATTATGAGTATACTTTACGTTTTAAGCAATGACAAAACAAAGCAAAAAATACTATAAGTAAAATGCAACAATATAAAGATATCATCGCAGTAAAATACGACAAACTTACTAGTAATAAATTTGCGATAGTTAGAGGGGGATCTTCTCGGGACGTCGAGAAACGTGAAATGGTAATTTGTCGAGGTCTTTTACAGATAGACAAAATCCTCATTGGTTGTTGACACGGTACCTGAAATCGCAATAATATCACCATATGTCGCCACTTTGACTGATTTTCACTTGATCTTTGGCGAAAATGAAGATCCAATCAAAATGTAACACTAATAATACAGCTTAGGGTGATATTTTTACCCATCCTGAAATGCTTCAAAACAGTCATGAGTGCGAACGAACGGCCATACTAGAACATCCAGCGCATCCATCCAACTACTCAAAATGTGGCCTGGGTCTCGTATTTTCGCGAAAATCGTAATTTTGTTGTTTGTAGACAGCGCAAACTCGTTGCAAGCGAACACAAGTACAATCCACTCTTCTACAACTTCGAAGTGCAGTAAACTGGCAAGTAACAACTGCAATTGCAACTGCAACGTGCACACATCAAGCATAAGCGACCCCGCTCTAGTGACACTGGAGGACAAATTGGACCACATCATCTCACTCGTTAACAAAACCGCAGCTACGGCTATCCCTCAGCAACTACCGACTCCAATACCAGGTATGGCTGCACTGTTTTGAAGTCATATGGAGTTTGTACTCTAGTGTGCTTGGTTATGCATAAGACTGAATTGGAAGTTGAAGTTGATTTATGATTTCTTAATTCTAGCTGCAGCCGACCCTGTCTCCTCGTGCAAGGACCAATTTGACAAAGACAAGTAAGTGAATTGCTCATGACTCTTTTTTCAGGCAATCTAATAATAAACATAACACCTAATTTGCTTTTTGCCTTCGAATCTCACCTCAATCATATTCTACTTTCGCCGCTTATCAAACCCGTCTGAAAACTATGCACCGAAAATTCTTACATCTTTTTTTGTTTACTCTCTTACGAATGCTTCAGCGAACGCTCCGCATATATTTTTCTTATTTTTAATACTCTTTTTAGTTATATACTTTACTTGAAGAAATGGCATATAAGGATAATGTTAAATCTCTGCGTAAGGAAAAAGATCTTGTAAAAGGCAGCTGCAAGTACTAGTGTGAACGAAGGGTTTTGAAAAAATGTTAAAAGCAAGATGGCGGAACAGAGAAGACACGAATCATCCCCCGTAGTTCAATCAAATGCACAGGATGCACAATTTCTCAGTTACCAGTACGATGACCTAATGAATTCCGAAGCCAGTTTAGATGAGGATTTTGGTAAATTGTATCGATGACGCGAGTCACTATCGAAGAATGTCGTCAGAATCGACAAAGCTATCGACGAGATTCTCAGTTACAGTTATCAATACAACCTAAAGATTATTAATTGGATTTCCACAAGTCAAGGAAAATGAATCCGGCTGCTTATGACACAAGTAATCTTGGTTAGGAGGCTGTCTCTACTCTTGGAAACGATATTTCAGCGTTTGATATTGACAATGCACATAGGATCCAGCAATGTGGGCCAGTAACTCACAATAGGCCGCCCAACAAAGCCAAACCCTATTATTTGTAAATTTACCCGCGGCACAGTGTTAGGTTCGAGGGGTAACTCTGCTGAACTGCAGAGGCCTTAGGCCCCTCTCCTACTTCTATGGTTCATCGAATTGTGATCTCTCCACACTTGAGTTGTTTTGAATTGTAAAGAGTGTTCACATTGTAAATAAAAAAAAATCTCTCCACACTTGACACCTACATTACAAGAGCTTCTTCGAGCTGCCAAGGACCACCAAAATCCTTATCATTACAAGTGATGCTGGGCAAAAGGAAACCACCAACTTCCTTCGCAAAACAGACACATTTGAAGTGACTCGTTTAAAATCAATCAGTGATCTGAGCAATCTAAGAATGCGTGAATCTTCTCAAGCGCGATCAGATTGAAAGAACTCGGTCAGCCAAGCAGAACCTTACCTTATGCGAGCTAGAAGAAAACCTATGGCGGTAAGAGCGGTAAGTAGCTCCTTAATAGAACCACCATATAATTTATTATGGTTGTACAGTGGAGATTTAGCCGACATTCATGTCCCAATAAGATTTTCAAGTGTTCGGCGAACGCCTTAAGCAGTATCCTTGCACAAATGATAAATCTATCTATAGCAACAGGAGTATATCCTAAGAAGTTAAAAATGGCAAGGATCATTCCTATCTCTAAAGCAGATGATAATACTGATGCTAATGACTATCGGCCTATTTCTCTCTTATCATCTAATGTTAATCGAATTTTTGAGAAATTGGTCTTCAATAGAATGAAATCTTTCATAGAGAAAAATATTAATCTGCTTTCTCCCTCTCAATATTGGTTTACGCAAAACCCACTCATCACTCAGTTCTAGATATTCGTAACACCATACTGACCAACATGAACAAGCGCATATTCTCTTGTTGCATTTTCATTAGCCTTAAAAAAAGATTTCGATCCTGTAGATAACAAAACACATTTTATATGCTGACAGTAATCTGAAGTCATTAGAGGAAATTGTAAACCAGAAGCTCCGCAAATTGTGCGACAGGCTCACCGCAAAGAAACTCACCTTGAATATTAAGAAAAACTAATTTTATCATATTTTGTCCAGGCCAAAGAAAACTTACTTTCTAACCTAATAAAATGATAATTGATAACGATACAAATAAGTACGTCTCTCTGCAACGCAAATAATTTCTGCCATACCCAGGAATCCTTATGTAAAATTAGCCGAGATCCAGGTTTGTTATGCAAACTATGTTCCATCCCCGACGCTTCTAAGCATTTATCGGTCTCTTATTGCACCATATTTAACCTATGGCTAGTTAGTTTGGGACCAAAGCCTGTAAATCTCACCTCGATAAGCTTTTCAAACTGCAAAAACACGCCCTTCGATTTACTTACTCCTTTGATTTCAAACAACATGTGATACCTTTATTTATTGAATCCCGTGTTCTACCATTGAAAAATCATAGCTAATTTGATGTACGATATCAGGCGTAAAAGGGCACCGAGAAAGATTTGAGAATAGTTAAAAGATATTTCCAATATCCATTCCCACAATAGTCGATCGTCTGCTTCAAATAACTTTTATACTCAAAGCTTCAGACTCTCAATTCAAATAAACTCGCTCTCCCAAATTGGATCAACTATATGGAATGGAATCCCTTTAACACTGAGAAATAATGACCTCAAAACAAAAAAAACAGGAAAACGTTTCGATATTTTCAACCTTGAAGTCTCTTATTTATATACTAAAAACATCCTTCAAAGAGTAAACCTTTTTTCAAATGAAATTTTCTCAAAAGATACTTACATTTTTCAAATTATATTTCCTCTAAGTATTAGCCTTAGTTTATTGATTAAGGTTACTGTAATTTCGGACATTTTAAATGGATTAATAGGGACATAGTTTTTGACGTTGTTAATAAATTACTATAACACCGTTGTATCTCTAATTTTGATACTTCACAGTAACATTCTTCAGAGTAAACCTTGTCATATGACTGCCTTAAATATTAATTTTAATTCAATAACTGACGTCTTTGTAATTTTCGAAAAAAAATACATTTATGTTAACTATTGTACCATTGGTCCACCCGACTCGATTAGCATCGCCATACTTGGGTGAAAAAAAATTGAACAGTAATCAGTAGCATACAAATAAATTTATTTAACTAGTACATTACATATATTTAAGGCAATATATGTAATTTCCCTCTCGCGAAAACATTTTTATCAATAGTGCATTTTATTTAGCGATATATCAAACATAATATAAGCAAATTATTTACATCCCGAGAAAAACAGGTTTAGAAGATTAAAATTTAAATGGCGAGGAAATCTAAGTTTATATTATATTAGGGTTCCTCACAGAATGACTTCTGAACCAGAAATAGATATTGTGACCTAGATTGGGCCTTTGGAAGCATTATCGTCGTCATTATCGTAATTATTACAATTGTTATTACGGTTATGTGCAGAGCCTAGGGGCCTGTCAAGCTCAAATCTTTGTCAATCCTGTGAACAGAAAAGTGTCACGACTATTCCCAAGTCGGAGATCGGCCCATATTGTAATAAATTATATTTCATTAACTTGACGGAATTTGGTAAAAATGCTAATAGGATAGGTTATAATATCAATATTAAATGCGAATATTGAATTGATGAAATCCACAACATCAGCTTCATGGGAGGCGTTAAATCATTAACTATTTATTGAAATGTAATCTTTGATCAAGAAAAGGTTACAGAGCGAGGATATCCATGTAGTATGCAGTCAAATAAATACTTTCGAAGTAGGGGTTGCTTTCTAACAAGAAAACTTGTTCTGCACTACACGGTGAGATTTGTAGTTGTAACTGGAAGTTAACATACCTGTTTTCCTCTTAGTTCATCACAGAGTAAAGTTTACGAGCTGACGTTTGGTTCCCAGAAACTTCCAGTTTACTGCCACATGGGAAACTTTGGATGTGGACAAGGAGGATGGACGCTGGCCATGAAGACCGACGGCACAAAGGTTTGTGGTCATATATTCTGTTACAGTTCTCTCTTTAATTTCGATAGAAGGACTGGACACTTCCACGCTTCAATAAAACTGCATATTGAATTCCATACTGCTTTACCACTGAGTTATCACGCTGCCTATGAGCCGATAAATTAAGCTGTATGTCATTTGGAATCATTTTCCGCTGGAAATGAATAAATGCATATTTTTTACAAACGTTAACACTTCATGCATCATTTTCACTTTAGTATTGTGTTGTTGATAAGAAATACTTTTTAAGGCCGACTGATTGTAACACAAAACTCGGCCCCAGGAAATCCTCAAAAAGATTGCAAAGAACTCCACATCTCGTGGAGCATCGTTGTACAACCCATTTGGGCAATATAACTTGCTTCAGCTCGGTCAAGTGTCATTCCTTTAGAAACGGAACAAATGGATTCTTTTAAAAAGAGTTCACGTTTCTCTTAAAATTTGCACCATTTGCATTTTTCCGTTTCAGAGCACCTTCCACTTCGACTCTCATGCTTGGACTGACAAGTACTCCATTAACACCGAAGGAGGCAAAACCGGCTTTGACTCACGCGAAACTAAGCTGCCTACATACTGGAGCACACCTTTTTCCAAGATCTGTCTCGGCATGAAACGGATCGGTCAAAAGATAAACTTTATCGTGATCAGGAAAAACGCCACTTCTCTGTTCTCTCTGATCGCTGACGGAACCTATCGAGCCACTTCACTGGGTCGGGACAAGTGGAAGAGTTTGATTGGCACCGATGCATCTCTACAACTTCACTGTGATCAAGAAGGTTTCAACACCGTGGGATTTAGGACAGCGACTGCAAAAGCAAGAATCGGTTTCCTGGGGAACAATCAAAATCACTGCGGCCTTTGTGACTCCAGAATAGGATTTGGAACTGGCGGTACTCCCGACGATTCTAGCACATGCGGCAACGAAGCTGCCGATCGATATAGCGACAATGGACCAAAAAGCATCAAAACAATGGGCTATATCTTGGTCCAATAGCACAGTAACAGCTCTTTCTAATGAAACAAATTACGCCACAAAGATTACTTGTATATTCGTGGCATCCCTA
>BLFN01000004.1:1662600-1665100 GCA_014634225.1 Acropora yongei | reverse complement strand
GCATACAAAAGAATAATTTATTGGCCGCCATTTTGGAATAAGGTGTATAGAGGCCCTGTAAGCCATCTTGCTACCATCTCGGTAGTGAATCATTAACATACGTGGCTAATCGCTTCTGATCTATCCAATCAACGTTCGCTTATAACACAATAATGACCTACCCTATTTTTGGTCAAGGCCTTAATTCGAAGAAAGGAAAGCACTTCTCTTCTTTTATTATAATTGAGCAGATATTTTTCATCATTGGCGAATTCAGATAAGGAGCGAATATCAGAAAAGCGCGCCGTTGCATCTGAGGGGGATACGGCACGAAGGCTACATGGAACGATTTTTAGAAAGGTCGAATTAAAAGGATTTACTAGTTCTCACTCGTTAAGGTGAGTGATATTTCGAAGACGAATTTTTTAAAATTCTCTTTCCAATGAAATCAAAAACGCTAACAGTATAGGGTTGTTTAAGAAAAAGCGCAGATTTCATCTTCTTTTGAAATCTCATATCTTTTTTTGAAATCTCATCGTAGGGCATGAAATCTCATCGTAGGGCATGAAGTTCCCGGTGTTGTGGTCTGGCCTTGGTTGTGAAATGCTCGGAGATATTAGCTCGTATAGAGCTACTCTTCAATCCGAGGGTAAACAAAGTATTCACGGCGTATGTAGACAGAAAAAAATTCATCGGAATTTTTTTCTTATTCAACCTAATGCTAAATCTCATTTTTGATGAGCTCATATCACATACGCCTTGTGGTTTCTTTATGGGCTTCTCGATAACTAAACTTCCTTTACAAATATAAATAACATTGATACTCTGAAGTGATATATGAAATATTTCATATATTGAGCTGCGGATTGCTTAAATTGCGTTCATAACTGCAATGATCACAGGTTACTTATTATTGATACTACTAATGTTGAAAATGGTGGCGAAATAGATAAATTCAATCGGAACTGAAACCAGTTGCAATGGATGGTAGTTGTAACCGTTTTGAATTTGTTTACCATTGATGGTATTAATCGCAAGGATTTTGACTTAAACCACTTTCGAGAATTAATGCAGCTTATTCAAGAACAAAGAAGTTTCTATAGTCAAATACTGTGGAGCTGTAACAGTTAGAGAGTAAAAAGTGTTAGAGTTTTCAAAAACGCTGTGGCAAAGAAGGAATTGCCATCCAAAAAAAGAAGGGATGGAGAACCTCAATTTTTTTTTTGGTGGCAGTTCCCCCTTTATAAGCTCAGTTTCATGAAAACCGACTTCTGAATTTTACTTTATATCCACCCGCGATCGAAGCTCCTTGGATTGGTAATGTAGTGAGTGTCTTGGTATATCACTTGCTACGCCATATGCAGGCTTTGAGACAAATATAGCAATGACACGGAAAACAAAATCCGCAAGCTTCATTTTGTGCGTGTGTGTGTGTGGTTGGGCGCCTGCTCTGTGAAACAACGATGTCCAAAATGAGCCAATCAATGCAAAGTGTATACCTCTGAGCCATCAGTCTTCATGGCAAGCGTCCATCCTCCAGTTCCACATTCAAAGTTTTTCATGCAACAGTAAACAGGAATCATTTCTGAACCAAACGTCCTTCTGATATACCTGACTCCTGGTGCTGCTTTTAAGGGAAAATACTTTATTAATAAAACAAACGATTTTTTACCATCAGAACGCAAACGGTAAGACTTCGATATGGCATGGAAATTGCTCTCTGAGGAAACATCGCAGATCTTAAAATACACAGTAATGGCACCAAGAAGTACATCACAAACAATGCAATGTGCATTTTACTTAAAAAAAAAAGCATCTTGATCCTAAACTGATAAAAATAAACTACTTTTTTTAATGTCTTTTTATTTTTTCTAATTATCTACTTGTTTTCTACCGCTAGTTAGCAAATTGACCGTGAATTAACAGAAATAAAAAAAATAGCTTTCAGAATTTTACGGATCGGAATTCAAATGTAAAGGTTTTCACAAGAAAGAATATGCAAATGCCTAAAAACACGTCTTCATATCCAATGGTCCTCTTGTAATTTACGATTTCATGTACGTTGTCAAGTAATGTAGTAATGGCAAACAATCACTGAGACTACCGAGCTCTCGCATACACTTTAACAATCTTCCGATAGAAGAACTCATAACTTTCTTTATTGATAATAATAAGGTCAACATATTTCAAAAGCAAACTTACTTGTTTCTATCAAACAATTCTTTGCAAGAAGAGATTGGTGCCTTTGATCTAATGAACAAAAAAGAGAATAGCTAATTTCGTAAATGCAGATCGCTTTAGTAACAAGAAATCAAGACAAGTCAAATTAATTTGAGTTTCAGAGAAATTTAGCTGAACAGCTATTGCTCTTCAAACGAAAAGACATCTCCCTGCTCATGAACAGGCAAAACTGGCATAAAAGGCGCTCAAGTTTGAAGCGAGAATGATATAGGTGAGCAAACCTTCTCCACATGTAACACTTCGGTGATCGGTAATTTCACGAGGTTGAAAATTAAAAAAT
>BLFN01000004.1:1605100-1607600 GCA_014634225.1 Acropora yongei | reverse complement strand
AAAGTTCTCGGGACTTTCCAGAAACAGGCCCCTGATATTGTCTTTGCGTTCTTTCCTTGACAAAATGTTTCACTCTACGTCATCTCTCCCCACTCAGGTGTATAAATGGGTACAGGCGACAAACTAGTACTGAGGGTAGCCCTATGGTGGACCAGCATCATACCCAGGAAGGAAGGGGAGTAATACACCTCATGCTAGGTAAAAAAGATTTATTTAGTTGTACAGAAGTAGATTCATTTTTTCCATGGACTTTTATAATTGTGTCCAACTAAAGACGTGAATAGCATCAAATGATACCCAGAACAGTACTCACGCTCCCCTTCCTGGGGCAAAAATTCGGCCTCTACGGTCGCGCATGGGCAAAGCTGGCTTAAAGGAACGCAGGCTCAAACACACCTGTTATTGCTTTTCCTTCGTGGAATTCTTCTAAGAGAGTTGGAAATATGATGCCATAGCTGATAATTATGCCAACAATGATCGTGTTGGAAATAGCACATGCCACGCAAACAACCCACGACCAACAGGAATCTGGCTGCGGGTTCTTTACAGAGCAGTTGTTTATCTTTTCGGAAGAATCATCAGCAACATTATTACGATCTGTTTGCATCATCTCGAACCCTTCCTTCCTCTACGCATGGCAAAAAATAATAATAATAAATAAATAAATAAAATAGAAAGAACAAACTACAAAAAAGTGATAGTTATTGTGATTGTTGACTGTAAACCTGTCAACGCTTCCTTAAATTAGTGGCATTTTGTTATCCATATGACCCGAATAATCCCATAAAAATTATCATAGATTCCGCATGATGTTCGATCATATCCGAAGATTGCCAAGTCACGAATCGAGTCAACTTTGCCAGTCTTAAATTAGTGGCATTTTCGTATCCATATTACTGGAATCGCGTAAAAATTGACATAGATTCCGAATGATGTCCTAAAATATCCGAAGATTGCTGAATCACACACTCTGGAAATCACGCAACCTCGAACACGACGGGACACGAACTCTATCGCCGTCCAATGGGCTATTTTGGATCGAAATGCAACACGTTCTATAAAGCAGATTCGTGAATATCTAATTCAGAATGGTATGTCCCCTCAGAGTTAGCAGTTTTCCTCTACTAACCCAAACCAGGCGTATTATTCAACTCCTGTGTGACAAAACATAAACAATGAATCGTACATTCTTTTTTCAATTCAAAACCTTTCCTAAGAAGGATGTTTGGTAAGATTTTGTCCATATGGTATAAATTAAAAGAAACGGTACAATTTAAATTCACAACCTTTCCTATGAAGCATGTTTGGCAAGATTTTGTCTGTACGGTATTAGGTGAAAGAAACTGTATCAATACCAAATACTTTATTCTTTTACGTAGATCATTAGAAGTACAAAGCAAAGGTTACTTGCTCGAGTTTAATCAGCTTTGCTTGCGTTACAAACCAAATTTCACCAGTTTCCATCTAGTCGTCGACTTCAAAATGTCGTTGCATCAAAATAAGCGCAATTCAACTGTGAAGACTGACCTGCACAACACAAGCTTTCACTGATTCCCGCCTTCTGAAGCATCCACTAAAGCATACACAACAAAAGTTAAACGTGTGAAATACACTGCTAGGACAATTCTCTCCTTTTTTCCTCAACCTAAAATACTCACCTTTCTCAGAAAAGCTGCCTGATAAATGTTAAACCATCGCAAAACTCACTGCAAGATGATTCAAAGTCCATAAGAATTGCACCACTCGTCGGTAATAATGTCATTCGCGTGACGTTCACAAGAAAAGCCTCTCTGTATGCCGTTACGCGGCGGCCTTCCTGTCTATCCCATGTCACGCAACTCTTTGTAACCCGCACGATTCCTCAGGTTTTGGTCGATTTCTCTTTACTCTTCAAGATATCGATTAACTAATAATACGAACCAAGCACTACTGTGGATTTTGTCCAAACATTCAAGAATAAAGAAAAAAAATAATTGTTTAAATTAAATTTAATTTTTGCATGGCAGTCAATCCACTTTATCTCCTTAGTTTAGTCTGTTTTAGAAGAGTACTTATAAGTGCTAATACGTATCCCTTAAAACAGATTGAAAATACTTTGAAGTATGTGACAAAATCGTTGTTTCTTCTCTGCCCACGTAAACCTCGCGAGCAAATCGCTAAGCTGCATTTCTCGCGAGGTATTCACGCGCGACGAACAAGCTCGGATCATGCGCATTATTTTCGCAACTCTCCTCCAAACGAGGACTGTTTCTTTCTCTAATTCTACCAGCATTATGGTATTCGAAAATTGCAATTCAAAACAGAAACATTCCTTAAATTGAACGATGAAAGCGCGAAACAGAAGCAGACGAGAAAACGAAATGGCGAAGCACGACGTATACTAAAGTAAATCGCAAATCACAAGACAGTGACAATTGCAATAACAATTATTCGTTTTCCTGATAACACTTCTTATTCTTCTTCTGATAAATACCTCTTTCATTGTTTTAAAAGATTCTTT
>BLFN01000004.1:1528496-1535996 GCA_014634225.1 Acropora yongei | reverse complement strand
TTCCCTGCGCTCACTTAAGAGATATCAAGTTGAACACTCAAAGAGTAGTTCCATATCTCCATGGGCCCATGTATTATTCTCTATTTTATTTAAAAGTTCAATTTGTTCATGCCACTTTGCCGAGCACAAAGTCCACAATACAGTGATAATCTTCCGCAAATGGATAACTGAATCAATAAATCAATTTGCCCATGCATGCAGCTTACTGAAATTGGCTGCAGACCAATCAGAGCCAATCCGATTGGTCATTGTTTAACGAGAACTGAATTCTAAATTTACATAATACAATACCCAATTGAAAAGTGTTGGACCACAAAATCAGTAAGAGTGACACTTCAGCTTATGGACCTCTGGCAATGTGTCAAGTAATCAGTATTTTGAAGTCGCACAAAGATAATAACTTACAGGGCGCCATACGGGGTCTTGGCCTTAATACTAGCCTTTCCATTGCCTATTGTCAAGGTGTAGCTGTAACATGTACCTGGCTGTAACGTTTCATCGTCGGTGCTTACTGACAAAAAGAGCTCATTCAGAGCTTTATCGTTTGCACGACGTTCAAAATGGTCCTTGGTGTTGGTCTGACGTAAAATGATTTCCAAATAACGTGTTATTCCACGCTTAAGAACTCCTGAGTTGGACGAAGTCTTGAATGTGAACACTTGTGAAATACGAAGTGGAGGACCGGACAGTGACATTGCTGATGGAAGAGGCCATATTGATGCTACGGAAAGCGCAGGAAAATAAAGTAATACAGCGAAAAAAATGCAAGACAGCAATGAATGTGCAGGCATCTTGAGAGTTTCCACAATTTTCACGATTATTTTGCAGTTTTCTACCATGAAGCATGCCATCTTTCTCCAGTCTGACTTCAGTCTCATGACCTCGAGCTAGTGGAACTGGGTAACCTGTGTAAAGAGATCTACCAGGTTACCAAGTGACAAAGGCTCGGTTGCCTTTTAGTTAAAGGTGATTCATCTCTTATTCCCTGGATATCAGCAGTTTTGATCAAATTATCAGTACTTTCGTTTCCTTCAAGATGACTCTACAATGGGCGTTTGCTGCAGGGTTTCTCTACTTCGAGATTGGAATCTTATTTCTGTTCTGTCTCCCATTTATTTCTCCCCGGAGGCAAGCATTCTATCGATGCGATGCTACACTTCAGCAATTACATATTTGTTTTGATCCATTTCGTTCCTCTTAATGTTCTGCCAGGTGGTTCAAATTCTTTTTATTTGTTTCAGATGGAATCAAATCTTCAGCTCTCGAATCATAGCAACCGTGTTTGAGTATGGAAACTTCTATTTCAACGTGATAATCATCGTTATGGCTTTGCTGCTAATGGGTAAGTGCAAGGTACAAGTTTGGCTTGGTGCTGTGAATTGTAGCCTGGATTGGCTTGCAATAATAAACTATAGTCAATTAATGCAAATGTTATTTTTAAAGTCTAGCATAGATATCGTAACTATAAATATTTGATTGCCCGAAAATTTCTTGCAACGCTGTAGAGTTGTTAAACAATCTCGTTCTTGGTGTCCGGCCGTAAACGTGACGTGTAAATGAGATCATCTAACGATCTTGATTTTGAATGTGGTCTTTGAACTTAGCCTAATTGGGTGCCCAAATCCTCCAAACGTCAATTTGTACTTCTAGCTGACACAAAAAAGGGAAAAAAGTTCCCTTTCGGTTTACTCCTTCAGTTTTTTATGTCGATTCGCCATCACCTGCTATTCTAAGCCGCTGGGGTGTGTTTTCAATAACATTACAAGCATTTCTTTGGTGATGCAACAAAGATAATGGTTTCTAGAGAAGATGAAGTAAATTTCTGTCATGCATAAGTTGGGCTTGCATGTTTTCTTTTATCTCTTACTTAAGTTTGATGTACCAGAACCGGTTTTTTCTTGTAATTCTTTGCCTCTCCACCTTAACTTTCAGTGGTGCAGGCGTGACACATACACGGCTCACTTATTTCAACATGGCCTCTACCTTAATACCCTCTAGCATCACACTAATAAGCCAATTTTCCCTTTTTCTTACTTTACTATCAAATATCTTTCTTTTTTGTAAAAAATAATGCCCTCTTGGACTAAATTGAATGAAACAAGGGCATGAAAGCGACAGCCAGTTTGGCTCATCCTGGGGTCAGAACTTGTCAGACTCACAAAAGAAAGAAAGCAAAAAAGCCGAAAGACCATTAAAGGAATAAGCAAACCCTTGCACAAGAGAACGACGCAAAGAAAAAAACAAGACAGGTTCTTACACTTCCATTTTAGAACATAATTTATTAGGCATTTTATTTACTTAAGAATGTAATCATGAAAAAACATGATTAAAATGTGTAGATAGCTTTGTTTGATGTGGTACTGGTGATTCCATGGTTCCTACTAGGGAAGTAAGTAGACTTAAAGTTTGGCAGGAGCTCAAGTACACTTGAGAGCATGAACGCCTGCTTACCATGATAAGCGTCCACACTAGAATTCAAAGTATGCTTGAAGCAACCGAGGTTGTCAGTCAAGATACGTGGTAAAATTTAGGGTTGTAAACTGATTTGTTGCTTTCTGAGTGTGAGGTGCAGATGAACATTAAAATGAGGCGCTTGCAGCTGGGAAAGACCAATATTGCCTACTGATCGACAACTGTCCTGAGTTTTCTCTCACAAACCATCGATTTATTAAGTTATTGCTAAATGAACAAAAGCATTACATGAGTGAATGATTTCTTTTTAAGTCCAAGTGGTCTGATGTCTGGTGAACTTACATGAGTCCTTGATAGAAATAGTTGTCTCCGTCGTCCAAAACGCGAAAGTAAGGCCTACGTTGATAAAAGTTTGAGTTTTCCATGTTCTTTTCTTTATTCGTAAACCTTGGCCCTGAAGTAAGCAATGGGGTGAGATGTGCGTGTCTTCAATTTCCCGCCAGATGCAAACTGGATATTTCATTACAGTTTGATTGATGTTTTAATTTCCTGATCTTGTTTTGATAAAGTGTAAGTAAAGTAGTAAGTCTGGTTGAACATGACTTGAAAGTGTACTTCGGCAGCTTTGAAGAACACGTGTTTCCAAGGCTACAAAGTTGCCTACTTACGCTGAAATTAGACCCGTTCACATCTGAAGTACGCCTCAAGTATGCTTGAGGTATACTTACTAAGTTTAGTATGAACACACCTAAAGATTTTAAGATGAAGGAGAACTGGATATTGTATTGACTGTTGGTGTACCTGTGTCAATACTCCTTCTCAGTGTTCTCCTTATCAGGTGGTAACCCGTAAAATTTACCGCCTCAAGCAACAGCAAGCAAAAGTTCTTACCGCCTGCAACCTCCTGAAGGTTTACTGAAACTATTTATTTATTTATTTATTTATTCCATTCTACTGGGCAGGATTTATTGCCCAGAGGGAAAGGGCACAATAGGACTTCAAGGTCCCTTACAAGGTGCCCCACCTCACCCACCCCCCATACATACAAAAGACAGCCACAGCACCGGGATCACCCTACTCTTATACAAATATAGCGTGGGTTCTTTAACGTCCCACAGAATTATCAACATTCAAGGAATTGTGAGACGGGACCTCCGGCTTATCGTCCTTATCCGAGAAGACTAGAAAGTTTAACCATTTGCAGATGAAATTACAAAGGCAGCACTTTTCTCCTTAGTTATTTAAAGACCATGAGTGTTGGTCCGGTCGGAGTCTCGAACTCACGACCTCCCGCATCACAGCCTGGTGCACAACCTAGTGAGCAACCGGTGCACGGTTTTCGCGAAGAAATGAGACGTACTGGAAAGTAACTACATAAGTTGTTTTAAAAAATACCAGTCACGAATTGTCCCTTACCTACTGAGCTAAAACTTGGGGAGAACACTGCCTTCTATCCAGCAGTTAAAATGCTTTTAAACACAACATAAATGATTATTAAGTCTAAACCATAGCTTCTGGTGTTTCATCAATTTTTGATAGATTCAACATGAGAGGTTGGAAGATTCAATGAAGTATTGCCTATGAATATTGAACCAATCACAACGATCAAGACACTCTGGATTGATTACCTTTAGAACATTTTCTTTTATGAACACTTCCCTGTTTATTTGGGCGGAATTATTTTTTTAGATTATTAATACACTAGAGTTTATGTTCCCTGGCATAAATATGTTTTGGGCCCGACTCAGACTCACTTTAGTGGAGCTGTTAGGTAAGGATTACAATGGGCTCTGAAAAGGGTCCAAAATATATTAATGTTATGACCAAGAACATAAACTTTACTAGTCTATTGTTATCACTTTGGGTATTGAGAAAACAGAAACTGAAAACAAGAAAAAATGAAGAATTTTTCTTTCACCAATGCTGTAAGAAAACATCAACAAAGACTGTAATGGCTTCTCAATTTTTATTGGCTGCCTTACATCGTACAATTGTTTGATTCTCACCAAATGTGTGGGCATTGTGGCACAACATTTTAGGTCTCATCTTAACTTTATGCAGGTAATATAACCAGGTCACTTTGCTTGCCGAGGTTATGTAAGTGAATGCCCAATTTTTTTGGTAATTTGGGGTTTTCAACATTTTTGATAGACTCAATCCGAGAGGTCAGAAAATACAATAAAGTAGAAGGACAACCACAAGACTTGCACAACAATCCTCAAGCTGAAACAATGGCTCACATGAGACTATTCCGTGCACAACGTAATCTTTACATCTCTGGATTCTCGTTGTTTCTTCTGATGTAAGTTTGTCACTCAAATAATAGATTTTTCTTGATCTTTCATTTAATTTGACACAAACAGTATGGTATTATAAAGTGAAGAACAAAAAAAAAGAGATTTACATGTCTGCATGGATTCATAGAGGAAGTGACTGTCATATCACTAAATTCCTTTCCTTTCTTGAGAAAGTGTGACTTTGAATAGAGTACAGTTTGCCCAGTGAATGAAATGGAAACGCTTTCTCTCTTTCCTTAGAGTACTGCGACGTGTTGTCAAACTTCTGTCTGGCTACTCAGTTCTTGAGGCCTCAAACGAAGCCGGTATTCGTCAGGCTCAGAATGTTTCCAAGCAGTGTGAAGCATTGATGGCTGAGAACGAAAAGTTAAAAGAGGTACGTCACTCTGCCAGCTGCCATGAGTGAGGGGAACATCAATCCTTTTTGATGCACGGTGTCCCCATGATTAGAGAGCTATGGTCTCAATCATCATCAAATGAAAGAAAAGTTGTTATTGGTTGTATGGCTGCATCAAAAAGGCATAAACATCTTTAATACAATCTCTCAACTGTGAAATGTTCAATACATTCCTTTGAATCTTAACACATATGAACAGTGAAACATATTCATTCCGTTTTTAAAATGCTAAGACCTAGTTTGTTGACAGAGAGGATTTCAACTTTATTAATGCAAGCTACAGAAATTGCAAGGAATCTTGGATTTATTCCATACAAGGGTTTGTTTACTAATTGGTTCCTGGCTGTCTTTCACAGTCTTTAGAAGCAGCAGGAGAAGAGCCAGAGACCGCTTCAAAAGGAGAAGATGAAGTCAAGGAGGAGTTGAGAATACTTCAAGAATCCTTGGAAGAGAAGTCGAAGAAACTTGCAGAAAGAACCCAAGGTGCTTTTAAGTATGATTATTTTTAACACCAAAAAGGTAACTGATTTCTCTCAGCTATTTGATGTATATGTGTTTTCTTAAGTACTGAAAGAATCGTGATATCATCAGTGTTTTTTTTTACAATTAATGCCTGCTGTTGCGGATAGTCCGTTAGAAGGTGCTTGTGATTGCTGCTTTGCAGCTTCAAACACAGTTCAGTGTTCGCTGTACTCACTCCTGAGATATCAAGTTGAACACAAGAAGAGAAATTCTATATCTCTGCCTGCCCATATATTATTCTCCATGCATTGAAAGTGCAGTGTTTGTTAAACAAAGCATGGAAGTGAGATACTGTGCAACAATCTTTTCAAACAGGGACCATGTACAGTCATTTCATTTGTGTCTTGCGTTGGTTTTAAAATTTCATAAATACTTTCAAGTGTAATTTTTGATCTTGTGTCCATAAAGAGCTTGAACAGACCAAACTGGACTTAGCAGCCTTGAAAGAGCAAGCCACCGGCTTGACAAGAGAATATGACAGGCTCTTAGAAGAACACAGCAAAGCTCAGGTAAGGTTAGTTAGATGTCATGATGTCTTTGGAGCAAAGATACAACTCTGCAACTGGAAATGGTTGTCACAAAAGTTAAGTTGGCTTCTGTTTCGAGTATTAGCCATTTGTCATAGCTATTAGGAAGGGGCCCATGAATAAAAACGTTGGCCTCTGTTTTGAGTATTAGCCATTTGTCATAGCTATTAGGAAGGGGCCCGTGATTAAAACATTCAACTGTGAAATTCTCTCTGTTCATTTCAAATACTCCTGTCTGAGAGCTGTAAGCAGAGTCATTGTTAGATTTGCAGTGGCAAAGGGATAGAACTTAAAATGTCAGTCTTGCGATCTTTTATTTTTGGGTATTTAAATTAACTTTAAACGATGTGCATAGAATATTGTCTTTTTAACTTTTTTGTAATTATGTTTAAGTACATTGATGTTTTAAGTATTATTGTGATAATTATGTGTTGCTCGTATATAACTTATGTGGGTAATATAATATGTTCAGCAAGTGCTTATTGTGTTGTTGTAAAGGGTAGATTACTTTATATTTCTTCGCTGTAATTTGTAAACATTAATACAACAAAAAGGTCATAATTTATTGACAACCTTTATGATCTTTTTACAGTGGTATCTTGGTCTTTGTCAGCTCTTTTGACAGCAAATTTTTTTGTTTTCCCATCATAGTTCATTTAGAAACTAAACCTTCCTTTAATGTCACTGACTGGTTCATGAAGATACTTATTGTATCTTTAGAGGATGTTCTCGGGGGACCAAGAATCAGGTGCTACAGTTGATGTTTATTGTTTCTTTTAAAGGCTAAGCTGGAGCTGGGAAAAGATGAACCCAATGCAGGAGAAGGAAAAAAGGAGAACTGAAATGCTGTGACCTTTTGTTTGAGATACTTCCTAGAGAGAAAGCGAGAGAAAGAGAGAGGTGGTTGACAGTTTCTGTTATTACATTGAATGCAAGGGAACCCAAACAATTATTATTGTAATAATTATTACTTTTGTTGATAATTTAGATCAAGACTGATAACGAAAGTAATCACAAGGGGATTTTTTCACTCAAGGCAATCAATGACACTTTTGACCGTTTCATATGTTTGAAACAAGGGTACTTACCGTATTTACCCGACCCCCATTTTAAAGGTAGTCACTGGGCAAGCCTTGAAACAGACGAAGATTTAATCGAGTAATGTTTGTGAGTTGATTTCAACGGTTCCTTTCTAAGTGTTTTTCATTTTTATAGAAAATAATTGTTTCCCATGCAGAACAATTATTATTAACACTGTTTCAAAGGTTAAGATCAAGACTAGTTGTAAAATCGATTTTGACATGCCAGTGGGTGAAATAGTAAGGGCAAATTTCTCTTTGGGCTT
>BLFN01000004.1:1451845-1456845 GCA_014634225.1 Acropora yongei | reverse complement strand
TGGCATCGACACACAATTGCAAATGGTCCATCTCAGAATAACAGAAGACGTAGGGACTGCACCTGCAGAAGACAGTGACAAGAAACAACGCATGAAAACCGCGGCAGGGTTTGATATAAATCAAAGCAAACTTGAAAATCAACGGTCATCAGCTCAATTAAGCCACGTTCTTGGCTAAAATGCTTGTTAAGAACATCTCACATCGTAAAAAGGAAACAATGGTGTCAATATTTTACGTTGGTAATTCCTTGTCTTTACACAGTGGATATCATTTGACCCATTTCAGCTCGTTTGCTACCAAATTTTAGTCGCGTGTCCACGCAGTCTCGCACGGCGCGCGAATTTCTCTCGCGCGTTTGTCTACCGCCGAAAGTGGGGACCACTCGCAGTAAGTCAGATTGTGGAAACAGCAGTCGTTACCAAAAATCCATCTCGCGACTTCACGCGTCTGGGCGATTAAACTTCATAAAGCTAATTCATTCCTTTGCGAATAACTATCTAAAAAATACCTTTTGAAAAACGGATTCTCCGCACGGAACGTCGCGAAAAGCATGAGTTTACCCTAAAAAAGAAAGTTTGAAAATCGTGATTTGATAATTTTCGGAAAGTCCAGTAACTTTTAACTAATGGTGATTTAGCACGTTGATGAAGAGATATGTTGTTTTCGGCAGTGACTCGGAGAGAATCGGAAAAATACCAAGCACTCGTAATTAGGAGTCTCACCAAAGTCCGCCCACCAACAACAATAACAACCACAAAACATTTTCACCAACCTTGCATTGAATGATAAACTTGTTTTTGTCCAGGTCCTCTGTAGTTACGATTCCCTTTGAAAAAAAATAAGGAACAAATAACAATTGCAGTTAGATGTTTGATGTCTCTTAACAGTATATTAACAGTATAAGAAAATGTTCAAGCGACGCCTCTTTAGGGACCACAGCTTTAAGACAGAATATGAAGGCCTTGACTGCACAGTTTATTCATTTGCAAAATTTGAAATGTTTGTCTCTCGTATATCCCCTGCATACATTACAGAGCTTAAGCAAGCGACGTTTTTGAGCTAAGGACGAAAACCGGGAGTGAACATTTCGCATGCAAGGAGAGTGGTCTCTCCCATATTTTCAAACAAATCATCTCTACTAGTTAAAAGATACTTAAGAATATTAATGTGGTAGCGTGAAGACAAGTTAAACAGGATAACAGCTCACTTCCGGTTGTCATCCGTGGCTCCAACGCCACGCGTGCAAAAGCTCCCCTCCGTCGGTCCCCCAGACGCTTATTTATCTCTTCTCCCCTACGCCCCTCATTAAATATGATCACCCAGGTACAACACCCAAGTTTCAGTTAACACTGACCAGGGAGGAGTGACGAAGATCTGTTCGAGGAGCAACTATCGCTTGAAAGCGCAATACTGTGTTCACACTCAAAATACTTTAGGTGATTGTACGAGGTGTCCCGATGACTTTTGATAGAGACGTGGCCTTCATTTCAAGAAATTTTCGTTACCTTTCTGAATCTCTCCACTTCCACGACTTTACAGAGCTGCTCGTCGTTAGCTATGACAGGCGCACATCCATTTTCCTAAAATGAATATAACTAAGTCAATGAATGAAAACATCAATCAGTCACGACTTCTCGTAAATTAGAGGTGCCTGGAAAGCAGGGACTTCTAAGCCGGGCTTATTTCACCCTTTTTACTGAACAGTTCATGTTGTAACTAATGTCTTGCTAAGTACTTAATGCTACAACTGATGTTCTGCGTCCAAATTAAGTCCAAGTGTGAACAATACAACAATTATTTCTGCAAGTCTGGCATCATACCTGGATAGAGTTCAAAGCCAACTGCTCAAACTCCTTGCCGTAAATATGTTGTAACTAATGTCTTGCTAAGTACTTAATGCTACAACTGATGTTCTGCGTCCAAATTAAGTCCAAGTGTGAACAATACAACAATTATTTCTGCAAGTCTGGCATCATACCTGGATAGAGTTCAAAGCCAACTGCTCAAACTCCTTGCCGTAAATATTTTCCTTCAACTCCTCATAATTGTCATAAGAATTGCAGGTGTTGTCCCATGCTTCATTCGTATCTTCATCAACTAGGAAAAAAAAAGCCCATTACATTTAAGAAACAACATTCGCACTCGCACCACTAGATGTCAAACACGAGCCTTTTGCTGTTTCCAGTAAAGCTGGACACTTCGAATTTGGAAAACTTACCAGGGACAAATCCTGGTGAGGGTTTTTGTTTCTGCCTCTGAAGGAGTAAACGAAAAAAGGACAATTCAGATACGATAAAGAGCAAAAATTGAGCCTTTATTATGCAGACTTCTCGATGATGTCATTAATTACAGTTCCATCTCACAAGAGTACAAAACAGAAATAAACTAATATTAAAAATGATAATAAATAGCCTTTTCACGTAAGTCTCATGTGTTACATGTATGTCTGTCTGTTCTGTTTGTGTACCAATTTTATGAAAAGCTTTGACCACATTAAGACAAAGGTCTTATAATCATTATGATCACTAATCATTACTTAAATTATTTGAAATTATATTGTACCAGAATCTCGTACACGTTCATAGTATTAGCTGCTCACTGTACTATTAGAAGTGCTGGTTTTGTAAATACAATAAGCATAAAAAAGTAATAGTAATAATAATAATAACAATAATAATAATAATAATAATTATTATTATTATTATTATGATTACCTGCCTTTGCATAAGCTATACTCTTTCCTCATTTTGAACACGAGGCACAAACAAAGCAAACAATTTGTTCCTTTGTTAAGCTCTATTCAGTTTTCGCAGTACATACCTTTCTCCTTTTTGGTTTTTTCTCCTTATCATGGCTTTCAGCCTGTTATGAAAGATTGTCAAAGAAAACCAAGATTAGTCATCATTAAAATGCTCCACGCCCATCAGCGTCATCATCATAATCATCAGCATAGTCTACATCTCAACCTCATCATCATCACCACCAACAACATTGCCCTAGTCGTCATCATCGTCATCACTACTGTCGTCATCATCATTACTGTAACATCATCATCCTCATCACTGTCATCATCATCATCATCATAAATCATCACCATCATCATTGTCATCACCATCGTCATCATCGTGATTTCAACCTCATCATCACCAACAACATTACTCCTCTCATTCTTATCCTCATCATCATCATCATGCTAACCTCATCATCACCAATGACATTGCCCTCTTTATGAGCATCATCCTCATCATCATCACCAAAGTCATTGTCATTGTTGTTATTCTCAAAATTGCCATCAACATCACAGTCAGCATCGTCATCATCATCATCATCAACATCAGTGTTGTCATCATCAACATCATCATTGCCAAAGTCAAAGTTGATACCAGATATACAAAAGTAACACAAGCAAATGAAGAAAAACCTACTCACATGAGTTGCATTATGGTCCTTGACTTTGATCTTGCTGGGACCCCTTTTTCGTTTCCGACTGACTTTAGCTGTCAGCGTAATTCTTGTTGGAGTGTTAGAGACAGCAGTGTATGTCGGCGTTTCCCTATCCTCTTCACTATCGTTGTCTTCGTCATCATCATCTATGAGAGGAAAAAGGTGTCAACAGATCTCTCCTCCTGGCTTCAAACAGAAGAAGACACCTCATCGGGGCCTATACAAGCATATCAGTTTTTTCATTTATTTCAATTCTACCCCTTGTTCATTGGTCCTTAACAGTGGGATTGAAATATAACAATGATAATAATAATAATAAAATAATAATAACAATAATACATAATTATACAATGATTTGAAGTATGAAATAAAGCACTTATGGGTATGTAACAAGGTAACCAGTTATTATTGGTGTACCACAAACAGTGCATTTAAGTCTAAAGGTACGTATACGGCCGAAAAGATTAGTTACAAGCAAGATCTCACTATACTAGAGAAAGCGTGTTGGCTTGGAACAGCGAGGACCCTGAGATATGTGTTAATCACCTGAGGTCAAGGGATTTGACTCAGTGAATGGCAAAATTAATTAGGTTATATCAACAAACAAGGCCAATCAAAAAATGCAAAATAATAACAGTAACAAAAGGTATTGAGCATCTACCACTTTGTTCCTCTCTCTTGCGCTGCTGAATTGCTCGTGCACGGTCCCTATCCAACATTCTACAAAGATAACACAAACAGCAGATTATATACTGCCAGCAACTAGATTAAAGTGGAGAAGAATGGCTTCAGAGAAATGCTAGCTGAGAGTTTGTATGCCTTGTTGGAGGTTTATAACATGTTTAGTTCCTATTATTACTCAATGAGGGGAACACAAGTCCTTGTTTTATGGTGCTGTTTTCTTTTCAACATCAGAGCATTTGTCATGCGAACAACCGCTTATCAAAAGGGAAGATATTCTAGCCAAACAAAAGAGAGCACCATGTCATTTTAAGACATGAGCTTTCTAAACAAGAATTTCTGGACTGCAGGTTGAATTACTTTGGTTCTCTCATCTTCCTGAGTGGTTTTTCCTCTCACTAAAAAGACACTACTGGATTTGACGCAGGGACATACACCTAAATCAAAGTAGATATAAGGTTTTTGGGCCGCAAGGCTTCACATCTCAAGGTTGAAAAGAGATCTGGCCTTGTTATTGAAATGTTTCCTTTGACAAGTGCTAGACATGCATCCTGCAGAGCAGGGGTTGGGGAGGTTATACCATCAGTTGCTTCACACCATAGAAACCAGGATCAGATCCACATGTTTTGGCCAGTGCTTCGGTGTGTCGCACACTAATCTCAGGACATTTTTAGGCGGCCCCTTTACACCAACTCACCGTGGCTGGCACTGGTCACAAAGGTAGTTATCTGGCACTGCATCAGAGCTAATTCCCATACATTCAATATGCTGCCATACACTACAAAGGAAAAGCATACATTTCAACTTTACCATAAAAAAGAAAGACTTGGAGTTGTAAAAAGACTCTGAAATATGTACTAACTCCATTGTAATA
>BLFN01000004.1:1444345-1449345 GCA_014634225.1 Acropora yongei | reverse complement strand
TTTTTGGGCGTAAAGTTTAACAATACGCCAAGAAGTAATTGGAAACCGTTAATTGAAGAGAATTTTAATAAGAATTCCACTAAAACAATTAGATTATTCGTTCTCGATTTCTGAGGTGACAGTTGATTCAGACTTTGGCCTCATCAACTATCGCCTCATAGAAATCTCAAGCTCATAATCTAATTGTTAAGCATAATAGTTTATACACCAAAATATACCCAGCTATGATTGGCTTAAAAGGGAATGAATTTTTTACCTAACATGAGTGTAAAAATGTGTGACACAAGTAGAAATTAAAAAAATAAACAAATTAACAAAAAAAAAAAAACTAAAATGCACATGCATTCAAAATTTCACTTGTTTCGTTTTCTCTGTCTTGTTTTCATTTGTCATGTTTATTATCGATAAGTAATCACATGATTCCATGTCCACTTTGGTATAAATAAGCCCTTAAAATTTTCTGAAAGGCTACAAATTGCTTTTAAAATACTGGCCCGCAATATTTTGTTTGTCCTTCAAAATCTTACCTGTGCTTATTTCTACAAAATTGCCTGAGAAATCATATGATTACCTGTACCAAATCAAATGGTTTCTAGTGGTAATTGGGATAAATACCAAACTTCTTTCTGTTGCAAACTTCAAGAAATTTAAATGAAGTCTTTTCTAGATCGTCATCCTTGTTGATAATAATTGCAAACAGCAAACAAAGGATGCTATGAATAAGTAGTGGATATATATCAAATTGGTTTTGAAGATAATTAAATTTCGTTTTAAACTAAGGCAGTCAATGGGTTAAGTTAAATTATATATTTCAACCTCGCAAGATTACTTCAGAAAGTCTACAGAAGGAATGTGGTATTCCTTTGGAAAGTCACTGTAAATTAATCTGCCATTGACACGTCGCTTTGGCTTACATCTGAGTGAATGACAATAGCCGTCCCAACAATAGCCGTTTCTACACTTCACATATCCAACACTAAAACCAATACTGGATCAAGGGGCTGAGTAAGGAAGTACAGGATACAAACACTTAACCGTAATAGTTTCATCAACCACCTATATGACCAATCTTTTATTTTTTTTGGTCAGTTAATGCCATTATTTACACTGGAAGTGAACTTAGCTGATGGCACTACATTGCAAGCACTTCACTCAAGATTTTAAGAACCCCAACTGGCAAGAGGCAGGCCAGTGGGCTAGCTACAAAAATGCTTGAGGAGTTGAACCAGGGACCACCTTGATCAAACCCAACTTGCGGTCAGATCAGGACTTGAACTCAGATCACAGGAGTTCAAGTCCAGTGCTCTAACCACTCAGCCACACTGCCTAGTACAACAATAAGCAATTTATAGTTGGGGCCAAGTGCGAACAAATTAAGAGAGGGCAACTTGTGACTTGGCAAGAAATACAGAAGAAAAAGGGGGAAAAAACATAAAGGGTCATTCTAGCAGTGAAAAGTTTTAAATATCATGTTATTTTAAGCCCACTCCCATAACTTTTAATGACAGCATGAGACGAAGGGCAACATTTAATCATATAAAATTGCATTCCACTCTAAACATGCCTGTATCCTATTCCAAAGGTGCAAAGAACACTTCAGCCATAGAATAAACAAGTCCCAAAAATATGTGGGAACGCTAAAAGGATCTGAGCTAATTAAAACCTATTATTAGCTCTAAAAAGATTGAAAAAGACAGAAGTCTGCAGCTAAGACATTTTTTTTATTATGTAATGATGCAAATAAGTGTAATCAACCCCTGTGTGGGTAAACAAATATCATGACCTTTCTATGTCAAGGCTAAAAGCGTTAGTTCATATGAACAGATTACAATAATTTATGAATTGCATGCTTGAAACCATCCCATGGCATGCTGGTTGTTTACTTTCCCCTTTAACTGATGGGATAAAAAAACAAACTGAATATAATCTGAGTATTAAATTAAACTAACAACAGGGTTGTTATTTTTCATTGAGGTTAGAAGTCCAACAACCCATGACAAAACATAAATATACAAACAGAAAGAACAATATTGTTCTCTTGTTTCTCAGAAGAAGAAGAAAAAGAAGAAGAAGAAGAAGAGGAAGAAGACTGAAAAGGAAGTAAAAAAAAATGAAAAAAGAAAAACAAACACACAAGAACATCTTGGTCTAAGATGTTGTACTTATGTTACCCATCTTATCACTTCACTTGTTGAAACAAGAGCGTCCTCAATTTTATTTGTTATCATATTCACTAATGTGATGTATTTCAGTTTTACTTAACCTGACAAACTGGTAAAGAAGACAAAGATAACTATTAAGCTACTGAATTATCCATAAACACCTCTTTATCTGTTTTTACTTCCTCAGCAGAACTTTCAGGGGATCAAACTGATCTTTACAATTATAATATTGTTAAAGATAACAGTAAGGGTTAGCTTTTAAGGATCAAATTTCTCTACTCTGCAGGAATACCATGTAGGCTGAAAACAAAGGGTCAACACAACTGTGTCATGGGAAAATCCAACTTTTTTTGGGAATTTTGACACATGGCTCTGTTGTAGCAACAACAAACAAGACAACTGTCATAAATTTGTTTGTTTGTTTTTCTTGCAATACAAGTTCTTTGTATGCGAAATAATTTATAAGAAAGGAGTGATTTCAGGGCTAGAAAAACCCAGCTTGCAACAGGCATTCTTCCACTTGCCCAGCCTAAATTATTTTCAGCGATTTCAAACTTTGTCACCTTTTGTTTTCAGTTTATTGAATGGGTGAGAGCTTGCCTGGCAGACAAGTGGTAAGAGTGAGTTGTTAGCCCAAGAGTGAAATCTACTTGTTCCAGCCCACCAGGGGGCTGTTTTCTCACGCTCTGGGTTTTACAGGAGCAAAACCCATCACACCCCAACTGAAAAGGTGGATAGCACAAGTCAGAGGGTAACTCAAAAGGCTTTGGTTGTATCTACCCTGTGAACAACTGGGCCCAGATGAATAACTATTTAACATGGGCGAAAACAATCTGCACATCTTGATGGCAGAATTACACCCATGCACGTTTCACAAACTTTTTATCCAAGGACGAACTCCAAAGGAAAAACTTCCAAAAAGGTAGAAGTGCACTACGTAGAAAAAAATAGTTTAAAATTGATACCCTCAAATGACCTTTCTGTCTGTTGTGATTTACTTTATCGTTAACACCATACAGCTTAATTATTTTCCTCTGCTATAGAAGCTAATTAAATAAATACTTTTTTCTCTGCAGTATTGTGATAAGCAACTTGACTGGTGTCTTAGGCAGAAGACAAATGTTTTTCTTAGCATCAACAACAACACTTCCATGGATAAACCATTGTAAATTGTTTTTCTATGATCTGAAAAACTTAAGAATTTGTTCATTTTCTGACAGGAGAGCCAATAGCTTGGAGAAAGGACTAAAAAGAATCTCAGAGAGAATAAAGTTTTGACAGTTCCAGCCTCGGGGGAAGGAAGGAAGGAAGGAAGAATTGCGTCAATAGGAATATGCTCTAACATTCAGGGCAGAGTAATGGTGGCGTAGTGGTGAGAGCACTCGCCTCCCACCAATGTGGCACGGGTTCGATTTCCAACCGTGGTGTCATATGTGGGTTGAATTTGTCAATTCTCTTCTCTGCGCTGAGAGGTTTTTTCCGGGATACTCTGGTTTCCCCCTCTCCTCAAAAACCTGCATTTGATTAAATTTGCTTTGATTAATTTGATTTGTACACGACCCCACAAGCTCTGAGCTTTAAAACCTATCGTGTTTAAATAGAGGATATTATTAGTACTATTTTCTTGATGCTTTGACAGCCTGGAAAATTCCCTCTTTCTAAGAAGAATCAACACAAGTTGATGAAGATCAAACTGACTGCCATAAAACAGACTACACTGTACCTAGCTGACATTAATTTTGGTGTCTCCTCCCTTTGTCAGACTAAATATTCCTCTGAGCTCAAGGACAGCTTCCTAATCTTCTTATAGTGGTAACTTGACCATTACCAGCTGGTTTAACACTAGTTTTTATCATTTTACTCGTCACCGACGTGGCACTGCAGTATAATAAGGAATTAACTCCTTCGCTGTTTTGTAACCTTGTGATGTGGTCTAAAATTAGCATTTTAAGCACATACTCAGGAAGATTTTTCTGGTTTTTGTAGCCAGTAATGAGAATGAATTTTATGGACTATTTAGAATTGGAACAGAAGTGAGAATTCGAACAGACACTAGTCTCCCATCCTGACACAGAGGCACTCATTAAATTAAAAAAAAAAACCATAGCTTCCCTGAGAGATCCACTCTAGTCCTTCACTAAAAATAACCCCTGATGATACCATAGATCGGTGAAATCTAATAGAAGGACCAGACAACATCAAACGTCTTCACCCCATACCTTTACACTTCAACCAAAACACTTGACCCTATTCAGAAAAAAGAGCCGTTTCTCTTGAGAAGTCTGCTGGAGTGATCACTGGAAGTGTACTTTATCAGTTTAACCGAAACTCCTTGACAACAAAACATTGCATTTAGTTGTTATCCAAGAAGACGAATACTTGTCATGGGTTAAGTCTAAATGGTGATCTTCCACGAAACTTGTCCACGTTTCAGGGGCACACTTAGCCGCCTTGTAGATTTGTCAGTAGCTTGCTTTTTCTCAACCAGGAACTCGCCATAAAATGATATTATTGTTGATACTTCTTGCCACTGATTGTGTGTGTTCTTTGAATGAAACTAATTTTTGTCCTGTGAAAGGACGTGCTCCTGAACATTTTCTGTCAGTCAGTAGGGTAGCTACCTAATAGTGCGCACTTTACCTCAGTTAGTATGAGACTCTATCAAGGATAACCATGATGGGATTGACCACGAAAAACAAAAATAGGGAAGAAAGAAGGTCAATCACAATTAGAGGTTTGTGGTTAAAGGGAACGGACACAGAAATATCAGAAATCTCTTAGCTGAATAGAGTAAGAGTTTTTATTTGTGAAGATGGAAGAGGCTGTTGTTTCTAGCTG
>BLFN01000004.1:1406845-1409345 GCA_014634225.1 Acropora yongei | reverse complement strand
TATGTTTAAACCGTTTATACCAATTTAATTTCAAGATCTACCTTTTGCAAGCCAAACTGCTTGGGATAATCGAAGACAAACGCGAAGTTATTTTCAGATGACATGCTCACTGTCCTTGCTTAAGCTCGATAAAGCAATGAGGGAAGCGACAGCAACCAGTAAGAAAGAAACAAATCTGCGTATTTACTTGGCAAAACCAATTACTTCTGCACGCTCTGCGTGCCCCTATCATTTCGGTTCCTATTTGAGGTGTTCTTTGTAAAACGACTACGGAATGCAGAAAAGTAATTGAAAATTCGGCGTCTTGTTCTAACAACCTCCACAGGACGTCAAATGTGATCATTTTTCAACGTTGTTTAACGACGAATAGCCAAGAAATGTTAAAGGTTTTGTTGCCTTCTCCGTCGCAAGCTCTTTAACGACGTAAACTGCATGTTACCAGTCGGAACGAGAGCACTCGATTATAAATTTTGAATTCTATTTCCAAACGTGATTGTCTCAATTTTATGCTGACAAGTTTGTTAGTATACACTTCTCATGTAGTACCTGCTCGTTTTGGAATGGGCCATTTTAGAATTTACTTTAGCCTCTACTTATTTCAAAGTCTTTTAATGCATATCAATTTTCATTCGTATTGAAATTAGAACTAGTTATCAGAGCGTCCGCCCTTCGTCAAAGCGAATTCGCTCTGACGGAAGATTAAACTAAAACTATCAATACAATCAAATGTCTTTGGTGAGAACTGAAAACCGGAATAGTCGAGGAAAAATCTCGAAGAGCAAAGTGGTAAACGGTCAACTCAGGTCAAGCTTTCGAGCACCTTGTCTCGCCATTTGTTACGACACAAGTTGAACGAAAAATTGTCCAGTGTGACACACCCTCCCACAGAAATTCCTCACAATATTTTTGTTGCCGCAATCGTTGCCAGAAGTAGAAATCTGTTCCCATACGTGTAACGCTTCAACAAATTTTTCAGTTGTTGCGCAGTGTAACACCGTCCTTACAACACCTCCTTTTAGCACATGCATGCTTTGGTACCAATCATCCGCGCTGTTTTTTGACCGTCACAACGAGGCCAGTTGCAATAAACGTTGCCCTGTGTAACATGTGTTGAAACAAAATTGTAGCAAAATTTGCCCAGTGTAACAGAGGCTTAAGGTCAATACTACGATACTTCCTACTACTAACTGTTCAAATCAAATCAATTTATTTAAGCTCGGTAACGTGAGAAGTAGTCGCCCGATCTCCCGAACAAAAGGCTCATTTTATCAAACGTGCGAGCATTCCGGGTCGAATTGGAATTTAGAAGTGTTGGCTTTTAGGAGAGGGGAGACTGGACTACCCGGAGAAAAACCACTCGGAGCGGAGAATTGAACTAACAACAAACTCGACCCACATTATAACGCCGAGTCCGGGAATGGAACGCCGGGTCAGGGAGTAGAACCCTGGGTCCGTTGAAACGTCCCTCTTCACTTGATAAGAATATTCAGGCTGAATTTTCCGAACTGTCAAGAATGTACCCGAGGCTGAGATGTTTTTCAGAGTGTATTTCTGCATGTGGAAGATCCGTAATTTGCAATAAAACCTATCTAGGTGAAAACATAAGCCACACTTCTCTCTGTAGTCTAAGAATAGGGATAAGAACATTTTAGCCTCAAATCGGTAGAAAAATTAACCTAAAAACACTATTCTTATAAAACACAGTGTAGTATTGGCAAGGTGAGACAAAAAGATGAAATCGTGGTGTGTGCGACAACCATTTTCATATATTTCCTCGTCGATTTAAAAAAGATTATAAAACAATCTTTAACTTCTTTCGTTTTATTCCTTTTTTTTTATTTATTTTAGTTTTTATAAGAACCTAAGCATACAAGATCGAATTTTTAAATCTTTTACTTTTACTGCAAATCATCCTTACTAATAGTTTTCTGGCGTTTCGCCTCAGTCGTTTTGTATCGAGAACTACTCGTGATAGCATAAAACTGTTCGACCTTGCCCAAGTTTAATCTCTCGTGAGGTCTCTAGTCCTGGCGTGTCCATTCTCATATAATCCGCTAGTGGTTAAGTTTTTGAGGTTGGACCCCTAGGCGTACGGGCGGTGATCACAATGCCAAATGGTGTAAGCTTTGAAATTTAGAGGTAAACGCTCTTAAATCGCAAGAAAAACAAAAAGGTTTACAATTCGCACCTCTGCTGAAACAGTTATTTTCAAACCTTAATTGACAAGTGAGCTCAATCTTGTTAAAATCGGAAAGTTATTAAAGGAAAGAGGTTTTCCTTCCGTGAAGCCGTCCGGAAACATCTATAATCTTGTCCATACTGTTAACAATTGCCAGCGATCGCCAGAGTGGCAGCAAAGCCATTGAAACTTTTGAAGGTGGATCGTTTGGTCGTGTTGTAGAAGCCGGACTCTATAAATAATTTATCCCAAGAGCTTTTACCTGAATCATTAGCGTTTTGGCCGAATAATTTCAAAACTGGGAGGACTGCAGCCCCCCAC
>BLFN01000004.1:1391845-1394345 GCA_014634225.1 Acropora yongei | reverse complement strand
TAACTTGACGTCAGTGTGTGAGACTGGACACTTTGCAACACTTATTGAAATCAGTATACATCGAATTACTTGCAGTAGTGACCATATCTGTTGTTTTTTTCAAAATGCATCATATGAGAGGAAAGACATTGCAGGTTTTTCCTGGAAAAGGTTTACCAACAAAGAAAAGCAAATGCATGTGAGCATTAACATACTCAAAAATAATTCTTCAGTGAGTTTTCCACTGTGGAGCACCCTTTTTTTAAGGATTTCCTTTGTAGTTTTTGGTTTAGAGCATGTTACATGGTTACATGGAGATATGAAATTTCGCTGAAAAAAATTATTTCACGAGTGAGGGCAGCAAACGAGTGAAATATTTTCCAACATGAGAGGAGAAATTTTGCATCTACAATCCACTATGTTATTTTCTTTTTGATTTTTAAAATCCTCACAGCACAGCAAAAATGCTGTATTCCTTTTATTTCAAAAACTGAGGTTTGAACTTGACAACAATCATAAGCATAGAGTCAGGGATTTATTTGTACAGTATAAATGGTAATTAATTAAGCATTTAGCCAGGTCATTTCAATAAAAAGAAAGATTCATCTGTGACGTAGACAGAACTGGTTTGCCTCTATTTTAGAATAATCTGGACTTCAACTTCAAGAGCCAACACAATAACACCCAAAAGACTACCAAACAACAGAAAATCAAAATCACTTGTAGTCACAAGTGCTGGACAGTGCATGAAAATACTCCAAACAGATTGGTCAAAAGTGATATGGATGAAAAAAATTATTTTTCATATGGCCCATTTTCCCCTTTTCTTCCAGGTTGACTGTATTGAATAAACATGCCCCGCTGATTTAGCAACTGTCTGAGCTAGGGGAATATTAGAATTGATAATCAATCCCCTGGGTAAATATTACAGAAGCAATTATTCCTCTTGCAGCACAAACAAGACTGCAACTTTTCTTTCAACAATGTTGCAAGTTATATTTCAAACACAAATTGAAGTGTTTCATTGCGATTTCAAACAACGAGAAAACTATTGAAACACGAGGGCCTCCGGGCCCCAGTGTTTTATTGTTTTCGAGTTGTTTGTCATCGCAATGAAACACGCAGAATGAGTGTTTGGAATAACTTCTCAAACGAATGAAATGGAATTCATTGTTTTTCCTGGTATTTGCGCACTCTGGAATGCACTGCTTACCAACGTCTGCTTTTCTCGGTGTTTGCAGAACGGAACAACAAAAGTACGGAACGGGATGATCATGCAGAACGTTGTGAATGAATTACTCACAAAGATTCCTAATCTGTAATGAATTGAAATAAAATAATAGGTACATGCAAATATTTTGTAATGCTTTGCTTGAGTTTGAATTACTATTGTATAGCTAGTCCGTAGAGACTACAAAAACAAGGTCTATTCATAAGGATGAGTTGTGGATCTTGGCACGCCTTCTAGCTTCAGTCAGATTTCCCGTTAACATGGCGCAGTCAAAATCTAGATTTCGACTGCCCAAAACTGCGAGCGAAGAAGAAATATGCTGTTTGAGAGCAGGGTTCCCAAATCCACTAAATATAAAAACAAGTGGTCAGTGAAGATACTCAAGGAGTGGCAACGCGAAAGAACGGTTAAGGTTCCAGTGTTAGACGTTCCCCGGATATTTAAAGATTACGATGTGGCCAAAGTTCAGTCGCTGGCTATTAAAACCATGCTTTTGTTGTGTTGTTGTTGATTAATGAATATGCAGATTAGGAGTGTTTGAAATTTGTTGAAACACTGCCAGCAGTGTTTCAACAAATTTAAAACACTGCTTGCAGTGCCATAAGGGTTTCACTGGGTATCCAAACCATTGCACCTGACCAAATGCAATAATCCTATTGGCTTACAGCCTTATGAATAATTAATGAGTTTGAGAATTATTTATCCAAAACTGTTACTACATTTTAAATACTACTGAACAGTTGCTCAAATTGAAAGCATGAGAGTTGTTTACCATTGTTTTACACTACAGTTTTGAAACCTTATCCATGTGAAAAATAAGCCCGCTATTTTTTGCCACCTCGTGGACATGTGATTTATTCACTGAGGGCGCAGCCCACTCATTGCCCAAAAATAACTCTTACTTAATTATGTCATCACTTGCAGAATAGTGTTTTTATCGATTTGCTACAACTTGGTATACCACTTAAATTTTATTTATTATAATAGTAAGTTTCTTGAAGCACTTTGTATTGCTTGCAATTGTGTATAATCATCAGTGGCGTGGTATCTTAAGAACTTTTCAGCTGGATGAGTTGTGCAACCAAATTTCATTGCATGCATTTGTTAGGCACATTGTAAGAATTTTTTTTGTTAATCTTGCAGCAAATGGGATATCCGTTCTTACAAATATCAGCAACCAAACTGGACAAAATGGAAACAATGTTCAGTTAATCCCTGTAATAGGCAACCTCAACAAATCAGAAATCCATAACATTACAAGCAATACTATAAACCAAGAATCAACAACTG
>BLFN01000004.1:1330146-1340146 GCA_014634225.1 Acropora yongei | reverse complement strand
TTACCACATTATAGCTTGAAGTTCAAACTAATGTTTCGTAGAATTGAATAACATCAAAACCAATAATAGTGGAATAGTAGATAATGAAAGAGGAGAGAGAGTGTTAGATTTTATTTCTACTGCACACAGAAACCAAATGCAGTCACTTACGGCCTGTATTTTTCTTAACACTCGGTCTAGTGAAAAGTGCTATGCTCAGTGTTGAAATTGAGATAGCGCTACTGCTTGCTAAGAAGCAGATTTAGGTAATTTGGTTAGTCTGTGGCCTCTATGGCCAGAGGCCTCCACTTCAGTCCTTGGGGAATGTAGTGACTTCTTCAAGTTTCCTCTGATCCACGCACAAGTGTAGCCTTAACACAGAACGAGGTCACCCAGGTCTCTTACAGACAGCCAACAGAACTATCTCACTTTGTCTTTGTCAGAAAGGGATTTTAGGTGACTTTTAGATACGTACCTGGTAACTGTCGTGCCAATGTAAACAGTGTGGTATCATTGGCTACATAGCAGGAGGTAAATATCAAGGCAGCTTCCTTGTTGTGCAGTTGTGCCAGTGTCTTTTCCAAACCTTCATGGTAGCTGCTGGTTCCAGAGATGTTCCTGGTTCCTCCTGCGCCAACACCATGCTTTTCAATGGTCTCCCTAAAGACATAAAGGAAGATGATAAAAGAAAGAATGTGAATTGAACTAGAGTTTATTCAACAATGACGCAAATAGCTCAGTCTGTCAGCCAGACCAACATTCAATAATTTGGTCTAAGAGCCAGTTTACCAGACCAAAATTAAATTTATGCTGCCCATTCCATAGTCAGTCTGTCTGAATAGCAGTGATGCAGTCAGTTTGACAGCCTGACAGTAAGCTAGACCAACAGTAACCCAGTCAATGTCTCAAGCATGTGGCAGTTTGTAACCGGAAATTTGCCATGTGTACAGCATTGGAAGTCATGGGCAACCGTCCACATAAATGGCCACCTGTGCGCAGCATATTACAATGACAGCTGGTAACTTCATTTCCCTTATCACACAACTTTGATGCCACCTTCCTAGGTCGTACGGCTAGTTATTACAACACAGAAAATAACAATCCAAAACATACATTGTTACCGGTACTCAGTCATTGGAGACTGAAAGCCGCTCCTACCGAACACTGACTACAAACTTACATCGCAGTTTTCAACACCTCGGGGTGACGACTCATTCCAAGATAATCATTGCTGCACCAGACTGTCACATCTTTGCCTTCCATGGTGTTACTGTAGTCCAAAGCATGTGGGAATGCCTCGGCCAAACGATTCACTTTCTTGAAAATTCGGTAAGTGTCATCCTTCTTCTTCTTCTCAATCTCACTCGTGAAGAATTCTTCATAGTCAAAATGGGAATTAAAAGTCTGGAGGCTTGGAGCAGGAGCTAACAAAAAAAAAAAATGGAGGGTTTTATTTTTCACTTACTTGTACTCCAGGATTTCAGTTTGATGTTACACAGGCTTTCAATAAGCATGTGATCTACTGATGAAAATTGCTGGCTACATATAAAGTCAGCTACATTTTCCCTAAATTGCAGACAGACTCTTCAATGTCACCTACATAACATAAGTGAGTGGCCTACTGATGAGTTCAATCAAACACCTAGTGAGAGTTCAAGGTGATTGGTGGGTAATCTAATAACTTTGTTTAGTTGCTTGAGCACGATATTACACATAAGGTTGCAGAGTAATTTTCCAGCTGGACCAACCCTGGGGTCTTAAAGTGTACTTAAGAGAAGGTGCTACATCTGCAGATAGTTACGCTTTCAAGGCTTTGTTGATAAGGACTTCAAACAGTAGCCCATCTCACAAACCTTGTTGTTATCACTGTGTACTGTTTGAAAAGAGTACTATGATGATATTCTCACTGTTGTGGCTCGATGCAAGGGATCAAAATTAAGTAGCACTAGCTGTTGCAGACAGATCTCCTGCTTTTAAAGTGAAGCTAGTGATCAAGTAAAACAAACAGACAATATTGTAGCAATTTGGGGTAAAGACAGCATACCTTGTGCACTAAGAGGCATTGTCACCAACTGACGCACACCAGTAGGCTGAGACAGAACACTTCCTGCTTTCATGGCTGGGGTGGGATGGAGCATCTGCAAAGCATCCACAACTGGTTTTCCGCTTGAGAAGGGGCACTTTCCATCTAAATTAGAACAAAAGGGAAAGAAAAATCCAATTGTGTTGGTATTCAAGGTGATACCATTAAAAGTTTATTTCTTTAAACATCATGCATTCGTGTTACAGTACTTGGCTAGTGTGCTTAGTCCAGAAATGCACATATATATTATAAAATGGGATGTCTACTCAATTTTGATACATGGCCCAAAGTGCTCCATGAGTCTAAGCACAAAGCATGTTAGCATCTCGATTGGTATTTGAGTTGTTTTCATTGTAAGCTTGGTCTTGGGTGACAATTCAATATCTTTATTGTTGCTGGAAGTGATAGTTGAGGTAAAAGCAAGGGTGCAGAGACACTTTGTGATGCTTACTCAAGTCAGCATGCATCTCATTGAGTGCAATCCTGAATGTATGTCAGGTTTCATGTAATCTTTGTTCTTAGGTCAAAGTCAGGTATTGGCAAATATATATCTTTTGTTTTTGTTTTCAAGTTAAAATGCACACAGCCAAGACTGTTCCACAGAGAATTCAACATTGGCAGAATAGTCCAAGTTTCTCAACAAAAAAATTATATATTAACCATTTTCCTGTTGATTGAGATTCTAACTAACACAAGATGATTTGACTTGCCAGGGTGGGACCTACTTAAGGTTAAGGGATTAACGATCCTCATCCATTTTCAAAAGTATGCCCATTTAACATTTGACATTTTGTCCATGTTGATGTCACTTAGCTACACAAAGATTCAAGTGAGAGAATGAAAAAAATGTCGTTCAATTGCAGAAAGTCAGCTTAACAGGAAATAAGAAAAAGAAATGAGAACAAACCAGCTGGAATGGACGACTCCTTGCGTGGAGCCCCTTCCTTGTAGTCACAAGCACAGCCAGCAAACTCAGTGGATTTGACATCAGCATCTGTGACTGCTGCATTTTGGCTGAAAGGGCATTTTCCAGCTACAAATTAGGAGAGATGACGTGTGAGTTCACTGAAAATGATCAAGAAGCTGTTTCATTGCTGGCAAGGTATTGAACACCTTAGTAGTATTTGACGAAATGCAGGCAATTGCAAAAATACTGAAAATACACATTTTCATGGCAAAAAAAAAAAATCTTTGGTTTCAGAGGAAGGAAGGGGGCAGCAAACATTTAGCGAAAATAATGAAAACAACAGAAGGTTGTGAAAAGGAAATAAACAAAATTAGCCTGAGAAGCAGCAAGTTGGCAGCATAAATATAGCAAAAATATTGACAACAAAAGGCTGTGAAAATAACAAACCTTTAAGAGAGAAACAAAAAGAGAGTAGTACAAAGTTCATGAAAATTGCTAAACTATCAAAAGCAATAAGTCATTTTTATTTTGTTGATTATTGCAATTGCCTACATTTCTGGACACAACTTTTAATTTGCCGCATGAAATTAGAAGCCATTCTGCTTTGTAGGAGACACCAGTCCCACCACACAGACAATGATTGTTTTTAAAAACAGTCAGTTTTACCACTCTGTAGTCTATTTAGAAAATGTTGTGATGGCTTACATTATATATTATGGTTATATATATATATTAATATTATGATATTAATTACATACCATCCATACCATGCTATACATATAATATTTAAACATTAAGCCACATAGTAATCAAAATTAGCCTGTTCACTTTGTTGCAAACAAACTTATTTTGTATAACACTGTTGCTTATGAAAAAAAATGTTAATGAAGTAATTCATGTATATGAACGGCAGATTAGTACTGCAGAAGTGAAATGAAATTAAGAATGATCCTTAAAGTTGTAAAAGGAGTTTGCCAATTTTGCATTATGAAGCCTGACAAATTTTGGACTTTCATGCTTCCCATGCAGTGTTTTCTTTAAGTTTTTAAGTAGCCGGAGTTTTGTGAAAAGTAGACGGTTGTGGTTCCATCCCTTCAACATATCTTGACTCATGAAGCAATGTTAGTAGACAGCGAAATTTGGCAGAGAAGCCGGCGAAGTTCGCCGGCTGCCGGCTCTTATATACAACCCTGCCCATGGCCAATGCTTGATGATAACCTGCTGAGCTATGAAGCCATATTTCATGTCAAAGTCAACTAATAATTGTAATGTTTTGTCTCTCATGGGAACATTTTTACTCACAATAATTATTGACTAGCTCCCGGTGTAAGTGGCTTCATAGTACAGTTGGTTATTTCATTGCACAGGCATCAGATGATCACAGATCAAAGTCTGCTGAAGTCCTGGATTTCATAATTTCATGAAACCCTCACTAAAGCAAACACAATGCATTTGTCAAGTGAAGTCAACTAATTATTGATCTCTGCGGAGTTACACAAAACATTCAACAACCCTGAGAAGCAATATCAATGACCCATATTTACAAATGAATAGAAGACAGATGAAGATGAATCATTGGATGGATGGGTGCAAACAAAGAAATGGCAGAAAAAGGCTTCCTTGGTCACCCCAGAGATAAGTCCCATAGATACCGTCCCATATCAATCCAATCAAACCACAACAGGGTAAAGAGCTGTGGTATCATTGGTGGGGTGATTAGGCAAAATGCACAATATAAATAACCACACGTACATGAATATATTACGCATCAACCGTAGCCCACAACACAATACAAAAGCAATGAAAAGTTGCGCTGATTACACATCATAACGTCAAGCATTAAACCGAAATTCCGTTTTCCGAAATGGATTCTGCTAAGTATGACACGCAATTACGTTTTGTTTACATCGTCAGCCGAGTACGTAAACAAATTTGGAATATAGCTTCTTTTTTTTGCTTTTGTCCTTCTTTTCACCTAACTTAATAGGGGATAACGTTTGTGTGGATGCGAAGAAATATATCCGGCAGCACTTTAAAGTTTATCAGCTTCTTTGTTTGAAAATTCCACTTTCGGTCCTTCGACTATGAACACAACCTTGTCACTTTCTTAGAAACGTTAATTTAAAAAATCGACATTACGAGATGCAAAAAGTACATAAACGCAGTCACATCCTTAATGTTTTCTTTCTTATCATTTTTGGATCTCTGAATAAGTTCTGTTCTGGGCAGCGATTATAATTTGTAGATGAAATGTTTAAAATGTTAAGTGTTAATCTTATCGACTACAGAAAATATGTGAGAATTTATCGCAAACAAAAAATTTTCAATTTCCCAGCTGTCGAGTTTTTTTTTCACGCCATGGAAACACAATCAATGAAAATCAATGAGTTTAAACTGACAGAATTTCCAATCACCTCATGCAAATGGTTTTGCCGGCACTTTCGTGCGATATTGCATCTTGACAAGGGAAGTCAGATAAGTTTGGGTGTACGTAAATATGAAAAGTGATATATGTAGAGCACATTAAATTATTGAAATGGCGTTCAAACCTTTGGCAGTGGTGGAAACTCCGATGGTTTTGGCTCCTGTGAGGGAAACAAACAAAGCAAAATTATGCAATGTCGTTGTATATCTGTTGAAATGTACATGATTATGAGACCGTACGTAACATCTGTTTCGATCGCACGAACATCGAACGAGTTCAAAAGCTGCGATGAAAATACGACAATCGAGAGTAAAACGTCCATCTTACCATCATTTTTCTGCGGGATTTCGCCCTGTTTGCTCAAAACGTCGGACATCACGGGGCAACGTTCAGCGTACGAGACCAATACTGGTCCTCTTGCCTTACGGACGAAAGAAGAAGGAACTCGCGCTAAAAACGGGCATTTTTTGGCAAGTTCCATTGCTAAAACGACTTCGATCGATTCTCTGATAAAAAGAAGGATAGCTTTGGCGCTTTAAAGTGTTAAACGAGTTGTTGTATGGCTTCTCACAGAAGATGTGTTCACGGAATGACACTGCATTCACATAAATAGATTGGGATACGAGGGCAGTATATATACACCGGCTCAATTTCCATAAAAGGAGATAATGACCAAATATGGTGTTTCATCTGTCCTGCCTGACATTTAGCCGCCATTGTTTTAAATTGCTTCAGCGTGTATTGACGATATATTGACATAGTTCTAATTTTCAGTTTCTGAACATTTTGCGAGATTTGGAGCATATACGTTAAGAATGAATTTCCATCTCAGCCGTAAATATTACAGAGCTCACTTTTTCCCGTTAGGCAGTCATGCGTGTTGAATATATATGAATGACTGTGTTAGATTTAAGAGACCTACCTTCCTAATTGAAAATATTTTAAGTAAACAGCAATGCTGTTTATCATTTTTGTCCAAGGTTTAGTTAAGTAAATAATGCCGGTCTCGTTGTCTAAGGTCCAGGCAACGTGGTTTCACCCCAGACGGCTCTAGCGATGCCAAGCGGTTCACACTCGAATGCCTTCCTTTTAAAGACATTTTCCGGTTTCCTCTCCTTTCTAAATTTTTGGAGAAACATACTGAAAATCGCTAAAGCTATTCAGATGATTTTAATGACGAGCTTCAACTCCGCTTAAGCTGTTCAGAAGATTTTGAAGGCAGGTTTCAACTCTTGTGTAAATGAATGGCAGTGCTTAAACATGACCTGAGGGAAAATATCTGTTAAGACATACCCTCTTTCTGCCTGGTTTACTTAACCTTGGTTTAAAAAAATCATTCGATAACGTCTACAGCAAAGGTCATAATTTTTAATTTGGGAGGATGGCATTCAGCCATTGTTATATTCTGGGATGACGGTTTTACATTTCTTCCATTTCGTTCAAATCCTTCTTCTCGTATCCTCATTTAAGTTCAAAAATTCTAGAAATGATGAAAAACCTACCAATATCTTTGAGTCTTTCGACTCTCAAAGTTTAGAATTCATTTTCAAAATTATGCAATAGTACTTCATAATATTTTTGGCGATTCCTAGTTCAAAACCTTCTCGTCTGTCCTTCCCTTTTGCCTTCACATGGGTATATAACGTGTTTCTGGGACGCTCAGATGGAGAAAAATATACCTCGCAGGAAGAGGAATGTGTCAGTTTTATTAAATGCTGGGTTATTGTTTATATAGGCTAACTTGAAAAGGTTGGTCCATGTTTTCGAATTGTTATTTATACCCACCAAATTAGTGCATCATTGAGAGAAAATTTCGGCGACATTTTACACCACAACATTACAAAAAAAAAAAAGAATATAGAAAAACGGAAAACAAAAGAAGACGTTTCTTAAAAACATTGGATGAGAAGATATAGATCTCCCAGGTAATGATTTCCGGTGTTGTTTGTATATATCATGACGCAAAAGTGGTTTTGATTATTGGCTGGGGGCCGATTTTTCCGCTTTCAGAGGCAAGCCCCGAATGATTTACCGCTTATATCTCTATTTGCATATTTCTTACGTGGCCTCTTACACACATCCTATTTGCTTTACGCGCCGGGTAAACCGAAGGGAAACAAAATGGCTTTTTGCCGTCGTAACAGCGTTTTTTTGGCCCGTTAGCTATTGCTACTAAAACAATGGTATAAAGCTTCATATTTTGAATAATAATTTGTTTATTGTTGTTATTTTGTTTTGTCCTCATTGGCCATTTTTTTTTTTAGATAGAAAGCTATTTCAGAAATTTTTTTGAAGGTATTAACTTCCTATTAAAAGTGGGCCAAATTCCTTTTCATAGTGAGGGCTGCTTGCATTTAAATTTGTTTTCCTTTTGCCGATTGATCGACTTGTTGCTACTTTCTGATAGAATTGCAAATTTTATGTTAATTTCTCCCATTCTTAGCAAAAAAAGTTAACCAGCAGAATTTATTTTTGGGATTTCAAGTCTTCGCTTTCACTATTTGCCGCATTATCTCCCTGTGGACACAGTTAAGGTGGTCGATAACCACCCAGGGAAAACGAGAAGTGAAAGATCGAGCCTGCAAGGAGAAGTGTCACTCATTTGGACAGTACTGTTACAACACTAAAATCCGGACAACTTTGAACCAGTGAATTCCTCATCGGAACCTTGTGCTTGTAAAGGTAGCTATAATTGGAAATTCTCGTGTTTTAGCTTTCTGTGTTGCCTTGTTTATGATGAGAGTAACTGTAAAATTATAATGTCATCAAAGTAATTTAACTTAACTATTAAATCTATCTAAATAATTCCGAGGGAGGGGTGGATGGAGTTGGCTTTGATCGTAATATCTTTTAATTTTCCCAGCTGCATGACCTTTTCTAAACGTTTAATTGCCGTTATTTACTATTTATTTGTGTATTTGACTTCCTAAGAAATTTGAACTGGCTTTTTGTTTCAAAATTCAGCTGAAAAGTTAAATACGATTACTCTCAGCCAACCAGAAATGTGTCAGGAAGTTGTCTAACAAATCATATTCTGTGGCAACTAAATATTTGTGAAAATATCGTGCAATGCTTTACAGGAAGTGTATCATCTAATGGTAATAGTGATAATGATGATAATAACCTATGGATCAAGTTATTACATCCAAATGGCTTCTCCAAGTTCAAGGGAATGAGGAAAAGAGGAGCACTCCGAGGGAAATAAAGTTAATAATTTTAATGTGAACAATATCAATTATGAATTATATGCAAGGGTTTGTATTATAAAATACAGGAGAAGACGTCAGAGAGGAGTGGCAGAGAGGTGCAAGTTATTCTCGTCATGATGGGAAGTGATTTGGGAGCAATTAAAGTTCAAAAACACGGAGATCAAGCGTTTTCGAGTACATGAAATGGTGAGCCCTTTGTAACCCAGATTTATTTTGTCATGTTCAAAGACTTTCAGCCAATGATTTTGAAAATGGGCTAAAACATTTCCTTTTGAACGTATTACAGAGAAACTTTACACACAATATCAATGACCAAGCTTGATTATGATTATGATGAGATGACAATGACTTTGTATCAGTCTTATGATTATGTGATCTACCATTTGGGAAGACTTTCACCAAACAATACTTTTTGTTTGTTTTAGGCGTAACGATTAAAATCAGCCAGATTGGATTATGACCTACTCGATCAACGCTGAGAGATCAAGTAAACTCGTGCACATGGTAAGCAGTTTTTCACTTTGATTATGTTAGACAATATGAGCAACATAGGAAAAAAGAAAGCTTTTCATCCGATGTTACTTAGTTGACAAACTCGTCGATTGAAGCAGATTGGTAAAATCGAGTTGAGTTCACATTGCTTCACTTTGTGAACGTTCGTTATTCAGTCACAAAACACACAGTCAGCTTGGCAACTGCGATTTTAAACTGTTGAAACAGGAGTAATGACTACAGCAGTAACGGGACCGGCAATTTCATTGATAATAAGATTGATAGTAATGACAATGACGATGGTTGTGACGGTGATATTGGCGATGAACTTTTGTGACGAAGTCTCCCCAAACAAAGCTCAGTTTAGGAAATATATTGCTTTATTAGACGTCGTGGGAGATAAGGGAAAAATTGTTTATAAGAAAAATATCTAATCAGCTGAATGCTCTTCTGAGCCAACAAGAGTCATAATAATAGAATGAAGGGAGATATTGGCGCGGGTGGCAGGGAAACAAGCATTGAAGAAAACGTCAATAAGAATAATATTTGTCAAGCCCGGGCAGCGGGAGTATTCTTTTTTTTCCTGCGAATTTGAGATTGAAATATTCTAATAACTGTTCTTAGATTATAGAGAAAGTAGATCCGTTTAACAATGTATAGAGGTATCGAATACACTGTGTGCATGGTGTTTAGACGCTTGTTATGTTACATTGTGACCACACGCCGGCTAAGTTTAATACTGTTTTATTATTTAACTGAGTTGTTTCGCCGTTTAGAAAAAGAAAGAATATGCGTTACTTTTTCACCTAAATAGATTTGGTTGTATTTTACGGATCTTCAACACGCAAAACATGAAATAGCAGCCTCGGTTCATCCACGACATATTCTTAAAATGTCTGAAATTT
>BLFN01000004.1:1320146-1322646 GCA_014634225.1 Acropora yongei | reverse complement strand
ATGTAGATCTTACATTCTTTACTCATTCCTCTGGTGGTTGTGAAGACAAGGGGAGTAAAGGTTCCGTCTTTAATTTGGTTCACTCTTTCAGCATATTTGTGTTTCTTTTCATCACCGAGTAGCTTGAAGGTGTTGGAAAGTTCTAAATCTTTGTATGTATCTTTGAAAAACGCAGATCATTGCTTTTCCCAAAATCCTCCAGCATATATGTCAATCCTTGCATTTGCAGCTTTATTTGCTCCTTTGCTTCGCTGTTCATTGGAGATCTAGGTTTAGGGCTGGGGTTAGGGTTAGGATCTTGCAGTTACAAATACTGTAGTTCAACTGGTAGAGCACTGCACTGGCATCACAGAGGTCAGGGTCTTTCTCTTGTTACCCCTTAACTAGCGCACATAACTGCTAGAATCGTTTACACGGAAATTGCTTTGATCCGCAGCACAAACACATAAACTTCATACACTCATTACCTCAAGATAATTACATATTGCAGTTTATGTATAAATAGGTATGCTTGACGTACTTAACAGAGCTGAATAGTAACTGTAGTTTAAAATTATCATTATCACAATAATTGTTACTACAAAATGAACATTTAAAAATCAGTGATGTCTTTCAGACAAAAAATTCTTATGTTTACTTATTAAGTGACCTACTCTTTCCCACTTTCAAACTAGTTCCTTCTAAAACATGCTTGCATCATTAGACTGATAATAACAACTTAATATTGCGTACTTACGTTCTTGCTCAAACAATTCCCTCACACCTGGAAGATCTTTAGCAGCACCAAAATATCTATCAACACATAAAATGATCACAAAGTTATAACAAAGTGCTAAAAAAAGCTGCATACATACAGTACAACTTCTTAAATTGGCATCATTGTTCCACATACTTGTATCCTCTATTTCCAGGAACCTCTTTGCCTTCATGATCCAGCATCTTTGGACCAATTTTCTGGAAATCAGTGAATTAATTTTTGAAAATAAGAAGCAAAAAATACCGTAAAGACTCGTGTATAAGCCTTACCTTTTTGCTTAAGTTTTAGGTCAAAAATCGCGGGTGCGGCTTATACACGAGACCATTGATTTAAGAGAGAGTAAACTTGCTTGTTGGTGTCACAAATTGAACTGAAAACCTTCAGTATATAAAGATTAATTAGTTCTTTCGAGAATTTCATTTGTTCTTTGTTTGAGCAGTTAAACTCTAACTGGCATGGAACCTCCATGCATCCGCAGAGCTGCTTTCAATGTCGTCTGCGACTGATCACTTCATCCAAGAAAATACCACGCTATTCGGCAGAACTCGCAAGGCAAATGGCTGACCGTTTCAGCGCCCTTTACAACTTTCATGGCGTGTTTGTCCATGGGGTTGTTAAACGCTCGTTTAGCAACAAGTGTTTCTCCGATCGATGGCTTCCGTGCGCCTCGATAAACATGATATCCACACACATCTGATGCAAAAGAGAAGGTGATGGCAGACTACTACTTGACTCAGCCCAGGGTTTCTCTAATGTTTTTTTTTAACCAATGAAAGCGTGCATTCTTGAGCAACTTATTAATGTCACTGCAACTACGCAACATTAGATTTCGTCAAGTTTATTGTTAAAATCAGTGAACAAACGACCAACTTTTTTTCAATGACAAGAGTGCTTGTTGGACTTCTCGTTTTTTTCGTGAAATCATGCTTGAAAGTTGGGGGTGCAGCTTATACACGAGTGGGGCTTATACAAAAGGCTTAAAAAAAACATTAAAAACAACAACAAGAACAAGCAAAGAAGAAACAAGCTGATTTTTGATTTTCATAATCTCACCCCATAGTCTGGTCCTCCCAGTTCTTTGATACGATCCTCCCAATGTCGTTTTTCTCGTAGAAGCTTATTTATTTCATCATTGAGATCACGGATTCTGAACTCACCAAGACCAGCTAAAGAGTGAGGTAATTATTAGTTACGCTGCCCCTAATGGAACACAAAGTTTTCCTAACCAATTCAGAGCTACAGTAATTATTCTTCTTTGCATGATTTCATTTCAACTATTCAGCAAACAACATGTTGTTTAAACCAAGAGTTATATGTATTGTACAGACTTAATATCATTTGACTGGTTTTTGTACAATCTATTAGAACTTTTTAATATTAGAGTCATGCTTCTTGGAGATACTAGGTAACCTGTATGATGGCTACTTTAAAATTTGAGACGAAACAAAATTTCATGTACCTTTGTCTCTTTGTCAAAACAATAATCCAGATCACAGTATTAATTTTGTTCTTGTTAGAATGTGTTTTTAGTCCCAATTTTTTAGCTTGAAACTGTTTATTAATTTTAAGCACTGGTTTTAAAAAGCACAAAAGTACCCATACCCAGAGGAGAGGATCGCAGACAGCAAACTACAGTACTAAACCCTTGTGCTACCAATAATTATTGCTGTGGTCCAGGAATCACTTACAGTGTATGTTTGTCCAGCATTGCAAGTAATGTGAAATGCTGATAGGCATAAAATA
>BLFN01000004.1:1262026-1264526 GCA_014634225.1 Acropora yongei | reverse complement strand
CACCTTCAATTGAACACATCTGGCAGTTCTTTTATAGGGGTAGGGTGGGAATAGATGGACTTCAACGGAAGAGGTGCAAATTTCAGTTTCTTTTTCAGTTTCAATTATCAAGAAATCTCGCTCTAGCTAGCCTAAAAATTGTTCTTATTTTATTTCCGCTCACTTTCAACTGTAACTATGGGTGAAAAATCCTATAACTTCCTTGCCACCAACAATATGTAAGGTTGAGATAGGAGTGTAAACTATATTGCTCTGTCATATGCCGCACGTTGTCGTAATTAAATGGAAATCGTAAGTTGCTGTTTCGCAGAGCCCCGTACGTCATTTCTAAAGAAATGAAATGTTCTAATGGCGCTTGTCGCACGCACAGAGCGATTTTTAGGCGTTTAAGTTATGATCTTCGTTTTTCCATGACGTTGTTTTTGTCCCAGCCGTTGCAGTCTTTTCGCAAGAATCGTCAAGGCTGGCGTCCATTTTCTCAAGTCCAAAGTTCCCTAAGATTTAAGTATTTCACTTCCGCCCGAACCAATGCCAATCAATTTCTTTAGAAAGACAATAAAAATGATGGGAAATAACAAGCCCGGTATGGTTTCTGTGGCTTATTTGGCCGGGGTAAATACCGCGAGCAACGTTTCGAAATTCACCAAAATATCTCGAGCCGCGAAGAGGCGACTCATAGAAATAAAGATACAAAGACTGTATCACGAGACGCGACGAAAGATCACGTGGACTATACCACAACGGAGACCGTAATTTTTTCATGCAAGTATTTAAAATTTGGCTGAAATACCACGTCCCAATCACTTTTCAGAAATTTCTCAGCCTGTGGTATGAACTACGGAAATTAGGTTCTCGATAATTTTCCACAATCATACTTCAGATATTTCTCACGCTGTACCCGAAAATACGGAAATTGGGCAATTGTGAAGAGAAACTTTCAGTTTTAATTCCTGTATCTGCGAAAAACTCCCTCATCCACTGAAAATTATATTCCCCTATAATTATCAGCAGTAGGTCGAAGTAAATGGTAAACTTAATTAAAAATTAAGCAATTGTACAAGAACAGTTCAAATCTGGAATTATGATCACAGCTTGGTTCATCGACTCGTAGCAGTCACTGAGTCGCTCGAACAGACCAAGCGTGTTCTGTTCACTCGCTGTTTTCTCACCTTGTAGCAAAAATTATATTTTCACAGACTTTTTGCATAGAAAAGTTAAAATAATAATAGTAACAGGCGAAATGTTGCTCATCAGATAAAATCAATTTCTCGTAATATAATTCTGTTTTCACACTAAACCAGCAACATTGCAATAAAAGAGAGATCAATATAATTTGCATCTTGCGAAATTTTCGCTGTTTCTGCTGCAGTTTCGTTGTGCAAACTTCAGAAAAAAATAGGCGTTGACTTGTTTACTTCTCTATTGTCCGCGATGTTGTTTTTCAGTCATCCATAAAAATATTTTCGCTCTTGAAAGCGGGCGGGGCTTGGGAGAACTGAAGGCAGAAGAATGAAGCGGAATGAAGCAGCATTTTTGTAGAAGTGTGAGCTGAGCTTAAGCTATATTAAAAACCGAAGAACACTCACCGTCAGATTCATGTTGTGGAGCACAGTCAGAACTGCAGTGAGATCTTTCACCTCACAACTACCAAGAGGTAACTTTGTGAGAAATGACGACCTTAAATTGACTGTAGCAAGACGCCACAAATCTACATATTTAATGAAGAAATAAATAATAAAAAGCAACAAGGGTTCCTGCTCGCCCCACACGAACATTTTTCTTTTTTTTTTTCGTCTGTAATATTAATTTGCCGTTTCACGGTGAAAAACAATCAGCTGAAATGCTCAAATTCGAAGTCCTCAGGGGCGGGTCAGTGTATAACTAAACAATTTTTCAGTTCTGTGTTTCCATTTTCATCTCTGTTCAATGGCAGTTTAATTTGTAAGTATAGTCATTGCAAAATTTAGATTTCAAAACTGCATACGTGGAATACTTGCTTCATGATGTCAATGAGGTAATTGTTTGGAATAACACCCTGGAAGCCGTCTTTATGGACTTTCACTTTTCCTGACTCCACACTTCGGATATTTGGGTTAATGTTGAGACTCTTGTCTCGCTATTCTGCCCTAATCTTTTCCCTGGGCTCCGCAGTTTTCCTCTCTCGAGCAAACCAACAGGAAAAATCAATCTTACCGAGAGGTAATTATCACCAAGTTACATATTTTAAAAGCAAGAGTTCTACAAAATAACGCATGGACATGTTCAATTCACTCAGTAGAAATTGGGGTTTTGTCTAAATTTGGAACCCTTTCCGTTAAAAATAACTTCCACAAAAGAGAAACTTGAACAAGAACCTTCTAAGAAAACATTAAGAGAAAACAGATAGAGCTTTCAATTGCTTAGTGTTTAATGCACCAGTGTCCTGTAGCAACAACTTTGCAAGTATTTTCTCAACTCGCAATTGAAACGTTCAAACTGCTCGTTATTTTCTCTCACAATG
>BLFN01000004.1:1249810-1251997 GCA_014634225.1 Acropora yongei | reverse complement strand
AGCAGCAAGGATATGGAGGTCCACCCCCTCAGCAGCAAGGATATGGAGGTCCACCCCCTCAGCAGCAAGGATATGGAGGTCCACCCCCACAGCAGCAAGGCTATGGAGCCCCACCCCCTCAGCAACAGAGTCTTGCCCCCACTACGGGTCAACAGCCTTTTGGTCTTCCTCAAGGTGATAATTTTTAAATTATTATTTGTACACAGTAATTATGGATTGCTTGCTTGTGTCCAAACTGAATTAGCTGCCTGCTTTTTCAAGATAATAATTGTCACAAAGTTTTCATGGATTCACTGCATTAAGTAGTTTGAGATAACTAGTAAAAACTATGGTAACATTGTTGTTTATCTGATGAGTGGTGTATGAGCGACACTGTATGTAGCCTTTGTTGTTTGTATTTCTCGCCCCAAGGGATGTTGAAGTTATGTCAAAGTTTTGTTAAAAATTGGGGTCCTCGGTTTCCAGGAGCAAAAATTATAAATCTGGCATCACAAAAATTTTAATTTTGGTTTAGTTGCCTGATAATTATGTGACTTTGAAAAAAATTGAGGCAGACATAATTTGTTCTAACTTTCTTCCTCCTCCCTGATTCTGATTTGATTGTGTGCTGTAAACTCTAAGTTCATTCTTGAAAATTTCAAACAATGCATAATTTGGAGTGAGATGAATTTGCATTCAGGGTCTTTGTACAGTAGACAATAAATGGCTCAGATGCGTTAACCAAGGACTGCTATCGTGGGCAATTAAGACAAATAATTATGGAAAAGCACGACCGCTGAAGTTTTTGGACAACTAGAAATCAGTAAAGCTGAGTGGCCAGCAATTTGTGGAATTAAATTTCAGCTCTGGTGTTATGGGACATTCAATTTTCTCAATGCCTTTTGAAGTCACTCATATTTCTCGTAATATTTTGTTTGTGTTTTTAAAGTTCTCATGGAAATTTCCTTTGTCTGATGAATCATTGGCTATTAATCTTTAGGGATACTCTGAGACCAGTCATTTTATCCTAATAATTGCAGTTCTAATTGTAGTAATAATTTACTTTTAATTAAAAAAAAATGTTTTACATTGTATGGTTTTTTAAAAGCTTCTATATTGTACAATTTTTCATTTCTTTATTTATGGATTTTATGTGATAATTCAGGTAGGTCTTATGAGCTTTTAGCTACCAATAATTAAATGAAGTATGTATGTATGAAGTTAGACAAAGAATATAAAGACTTGAACTAGTTTGAAATGTTTTTACTATGGAACTTCAGTGTACTGATGTGATAAAAGAAAATTAATAATCTATGCAGAATGAACATATATTGGATCCAAGGGGATTCCACAAAACTACTGTGGTCTCTCTGACACAAACAACTCTAAGTATTAATGGTGTTCCTGTATTTTCGTTTGTAGGTCAAGCACAGTTGCCAACAAAATACACAGGGTCTGACATACCAGATCAAGATGTGGATGACGATGAGAATGCAGTACCACCCGCTCCCACTGCCCCACCCCCTGACATGTTTGGCACCTTTGCAGGATATGAAAGTGCAAATTTTGGTGAGTGTAAGGGAACTGAAGTGTGCATGGCTGAGTGGTTGTCAAGCGTTCTGCACACTTGACCAGAAACTTAGCTGATTTTTTCACAAGACCATTAAATAAGGTTGTTGATTCTTATCACCATAATCTTTTGCCAGTTACGTTTCAATGTTTTTTCATGACTGGTGACAATTTCGAACTTCCTTTCAATACAGGTCACCTTTTTGTAGAACTAATATTAAAAAAATTCAGTATATCCTTTATGAGGGACGTTAAGTATGGAATTCTTTACCAGTCACAGTAGTTAGCTCTCCATTACTTATATCTATCTTTTTAAAAAATCTGAAAAACTTGCTCATGGAAAGACAATTAAATTTTCTTTCTTAAGTTTTAGAACTTATATTATACCTGTTTGCCCTTTTTTGTAGGCATGCTCTTTGTAATATTACATTTTAGTCCAGGGAAGCCTACATGCATGAGCTTTCAGCTTCGTTAGGCTTCCTTATCACTGCCTTAATATGTGATTATATTTTATTGTTTGTTCTGTTAACTGTAGTTGTTTATGTTGTACATGTATGGGTGACTAAAAAAATAAATAAATTTTATAGTGTAAGCTTTTGGCAGAGATGCTGTGAGCAATATTTCAAAATTGTTATGCAT
>BLFN01000004.1:1214101-1219800 GCA_014634225.1 Acropora yongei | reverse complement strand
CTGCACTGCCTCGCAGCCCCCTCATACTTTTTAGTCTTCATGACGACATGTAATACATTCACATTACTGGGAAATTTTAATTAATGTTACCCTCTAAATCTAACTTAAGTTAATCCCCACCGCATTTTTATGAGGTCATTATCCCAACCTTTCCCCTATTAGGCTAACGTGTCTTGAGGCACTTAAAATTGGAAGCAATTGATATGGTTTGTCCCTTACTTAAGCCAGATTAAGATTCTTGTTTAATTATGACGACTATTTTTGTTGTTGCCTCATTTTATGAATTCTCGTTCGGAAATTTCTTACTTACCTATATTTAGTCACAATCTGTAACCTTCCTTCTAAACCTTTTTTGTATAATTCTCACTTATCCAAGTACCTCTATTACATTTTAGATAATTAATAAAAAGACCTAGTGAAAACAAACTATGGTAACAAACAGGCCGTAAGAAATAAAAGATTTTAATGATCTTCATAGCATCATATACCAGTACCCTAACATACGGCTACCAGCCAAAATATGACTTACAAATTGCTTCACCAATTTAAAACAGTAGCAATTGTACTTTTACTAACTGACCCACAACTAACTCACCTTAAGACGTCTTCATTGCTGTTTTACAAAATCCATGACTTTATTATTTATCGTCATCATAATATTCTTCTCTTTTACTTTTTTTTCAGAATTTCTTCCCCCTAAAGCAAGTCGCGCTCGTGTGACATTACGACAGCACCATCCAAAACACCAATCATCTTTATTCTCTCGTTTTTGTTTTTCTTGTCTTCTCAGCAAGACGAGAATGTGAACAAGCGAAATACTACGCAACTGTCATGGACTCCGTAAGTACTCCTTGCACTTTTCTTTATCACATTAAAAAATAATGTGGTTAATTTATCATTGCCCGAGAAAATGCTCACAACTGTAAAGCGAACTTCCGTCTTATTCTCTTGCAGTGATACACAATGAGAACAAGCCACGACGCCAAACTTTCTTCCAGATGCACAACTGAATCAAGCCATAAGAATTTCTGTCCATTTATTTCTTCGCTTGGGTATCACCCATCACATTCCTGGCAACCTTTTCTTTTCCAAAATCCTCTCTTTTTAACTTTAACTGTTTCCTATAAAATAAAAACGAATTACTAAACATAAATTTAAAAACATAAACTTTTCTACATAAACACATAAAAATAAACTTAAACAAATATCTTTTTTAAACATCATTAAATCTTTTCATCTTCGCTACCATCAACTGAGACTGAGGGGAACTCGGAAATGGCCTATTATCTTCCACACTTCAATAACGCTGATTCTATTACACCGTTTGAAGATGGAACTGTAAGTACTTTGAATTGATAAATTCATTTTCTTCTTTTTATTACACCTTTTTTCAAGTCCGTCTTTTCCAGTAAAAAAGACTCAACCATTTTCAATGGCTCCTGGACAAAAGTACGTTTTCTAGTGAAAGAACCTACCAGCATGAAACATCAAAAAGTAAGTACATTCAATTAATTGTCTTAACCTACACAACTTATTAACCACTGCCATAACTTCATCATGAAAAATATCGTAAACCTTTTCCTCAATCGATTCTATTTTGCAGGACAGTTACACAAAGCGAAGCAATGCTTACAAAGCCTTCGACTTCCAAAGCTCGAAGGTAAGTACACTCCACTAAAACAATTCAATTCATAAAATATTCTTCTTCCTTTTTCATAGAATATTCTTGCACTCATGAACATGAGACACAGGTAAGAAGGCAAACATAAGAAACTCTATTCAGAAATATATAAATACTAATCGCTATTTTCGAACATCTGTCACAGATTCCTCTTGACCAGTATACCAATTCCGTACCGTAAAAACAGTAAGTATGCTTCAACCTTACTTTTGCTTTCCATGTAACAATACACTTAGACGCAACATACTAATCACTTCAATTCAATGCTCTCGTTCACTTATCAGCAACATTGACACAAGTTACCCAATACATGGACAAAAGAATTACAACCTAGTTGGTATGGAAAAAGTACGTATCATTCACACATTCAGCAACATTGACACAAGTTACCCAATACATGGACAAAAGAATTACAGCCCAGTTGGTGTGGAAACAGTACGTATAATTCACACGTCCTTTTCTTTGACATGAACAACACGTTATGTCATTTATTTAGGTAACCCTAATAAAATACTTCATTAATTCGTTTTATCTTCTTTTGAAGAAAAAGACAATTTCACCCGTATAAAAAGACCTTCACTCTGTAAGTAAAAAGAGTCCCTTTTACTTACCATAAATTAGAACCTCTTCTTCATTCCACTAACAAAGTCACGGTATTCTCGCATGCCTATCCAATCTGTCGCAGGAAGGCCTTGAATGGACACTAAAGGACAAAGAAAATACAAATCAGAGAAAACCTTTACAAGCATTCAACTCTTTAGCAATGATTCAATATCACCCTAAAGATAAAAACGGTAAGTATTTCACATTCCTCGACTAACCTTTCCCTTATTCTAACCCCTATCTTGTCCTTTCATCCATTTGTAGGTACAACGCCTCAATGGGTTCCCCGAAAATACTACAGTTCATGAAAGCCTCTGTAAAAAGCAGACCACTATTTCCGAAAAACCAGATAACTTCCAACCAAAAGATGGTAAGTGGCCTCAAATAACTGTTACATTTGCTAATAAGAACTTCACATGAACGCCAATTACTGATGACATATACTAATAACAACTTTCTTCAAACAATTATTTTCCACAAGATAGTCACTAAGAAAGGAGCAGCTATAAGGAAGTACTTTCACCTCTACACTTTAAAATAGGTATTTTACCTTTTTTAACTACTTACCAATTTACCTTTTTTTTCTTTTATCCTGAATCTCGATTTCTTGCCGTTATTCCTTTTCGTTTTAAGAGAATGCTTCTATACTTGTCAACAAGAAAAAGGTAATACAGTCGTCACGCACTTAATTACTTGAGTACTATTTTTCAATTTTAGCCTGAGACTCATCTAAACCAGTACTCGGACAAGCGATATATCGACTTGGTTGCCTTGATAAAACAATAAGTATACTTAAAATGTTTTTTTTGTTCCCGTTTATGCGAAAATCCATCAAAAGATATTAGTCTCTCTATTGATTTGATTCGTTTATTTCAGCACCAGCACCCCAAATAAGCCAGCAATGGACAAACTAAATGGCTCTTTGCTGTCAGAGAACCGTGAGTACCCGCCTTCCACATTTCTTCACCGCTTCAAATTACGACATTAATTTGTCAATTACACTATCATTGCAAGTACCCTTTACATAAGAAACTGTATCTCACCAAGCTCGACAATACCACTCATAAAAGTTCCCGCCATTTTATATCTTAAAACCACCAATAAGAACCATCATGCTCTTCAATGGAGATAAATTCTGACCCAAGCTCTCTCTCTCTCGATTTGCGTCTTTTAAAGCAATCATCTTTCATAATCTGCAGATCCAGCCAACAAAGGACAGTGCACAATAGACACCGTGTCGGCCAATTTAATCATTCGATCAGTAAGTAAACACGCTTCTTTCACTGAGCATTTTCCGTATTAAAGTCTGGGAATAAGAAATATCGTATACCTTTTACCATCTCTTCCAGGAGAACCTTGTTAACATTAGCAGACAAAAAGACATCCACAAGAGCAAATCTACAAACACTTGGTACAAAGTATCTTACTTCCTCTTCCAAAAAGGATTGACTGGCTCTAAAAATTAAGACTTGAAAACGATATTGGCCATTCAATTGGTAAGGATGTTAAAATATTGGTACGTATTTCTCGAATGTTTTGGCTTTATTGCATTTATTTTTAACTTCAGCGACGCAAGCACCTCATACCCTTGAAAAGGCAAAGAACGGACACTTAAATGGTAACAACGTCTTAAATTCACTTTTCTAAATTAACCTTGACTATTAAGTTTCATATTATTAAAAGTATATGAATAATTCATGAGTTCATAAGTACATAGCCTTCCCCACCAATTTAAACATGTCATTACCAGTCCCCTCCATTTCTTGTCTATAGGAATTCATATCTTCTTCATTCATGAGGTTATATAGTTTATGAGGTCATAACTTACTACTTACAAATAAACGTTTTTATTACAAAATTAATTCATGAGATCATGAGTACATAACATCCTCCAGCACTCCTCACCCTCAATTTTAAACATGACCACCCCATCCCCTCTCTATTCATAGTCACAAATTCTTTATTCATGATATCATAGTTTATGAGAACATGCCCACCTCTACCCTTCCCGTTAGCTCCTCCCTTGTCAGTACAAACCTTTATTGATAAGATCACAGCTGATGAGTTCATTTTCCCCTTACTATTCCTCCCATCTCCTTATCTTCAAATTCAACCAAAACATTAGATTTGTCTCTCCTTCCACGTTTTCTCATCTTTTTAACATACATTGCATCAATATTCAATTTCTGTTACTCCATTTTCTTTCCACTACCTAAACTTTCTAACATAAACCCAAAATCGAACATAACAAAACATTAAACCGAGTACAGATACTCCACAACCACTATTCTATTTCAAAAATTTAAAAATTATTATTTTTTAAAATCTATTCCTCCGATTTTTTTTTTTAACTTTCATAGTTATTAGTAACTGATATTTGTTTTGTACATGTTATCGACATACACACATTGCTATGAAGTGGATCCCATCTAAACAAAAGACACAGTTTTGGAATCCGATGACGATTGCTTTCCAAACCAGAGGTTTTATCATTTTCTCCTATAATTATTATTCTTCATTCTCCAGGATTTTTCATGCCCTATCATATCATGATATAACCTATTTTGTTCAGATTCATAGAAAGTATTAGGAAGGCTTCAGTCAAAGAGAACCATTTCCCTAAATGTAAGTACCTTTTTTTTTATGAAAGCAACGGAATTTGCCCTTCTTGGAAAGTTCTTTTTGAAAAGCATGATTCGTTTTTTATTTCCATAGACTCAATCTTCAATCACACAAAGATTACCGAAAATTGGAAAGCTCCAGACCCCAGGGTGCGCAGTTAGACGTTATTTTTTTTTGTATTAAACATCCCCTTATCTTAAATCGAGTTTATAACACAAGTGTCTCTTCTTCAAATTTTGATTCTAGATCTATTTTGGTAACTGTATTTTCAAGAGTTTGGTGACATGCATCAACAGATCAGGAACTGCGCCTCTCACACTGTAAGTAGCTCAAAACACTAGCTTTCAACATGACATAATTTAGTTTAACTAGCATTTCTTTTCGCAGGAAACATGCCGTATGAGAAGCCGAAAGATGCAACAGTTGAACCTATCTTCAATCGTAAGTACAATTTCATCTATAATCTCGAATGTATAACTCCTTTTCCTACATTCCTCATTCGCAGAAGGCATTCATTGTAGAGCTGGAAGTTGCAATTGCAGTCTCAAATGCTCTTCAATCGTAAGTAAAACATCATCGTTATGTTTCTTGAATGTATAATATCTTGTTATATGATTTCTCATTCGTTAGAAGGCAACCATTCCAGAGATGCATGAAGTTGGATTATCATTGTCATTGCTAAAACCGTAAGTTAAACACCTTCTTAATTTATTCCTTTGCGTTCTCCTTTATGTATTTTTAAAGTTCTTATCTGTAGGCCACAAGGAAGTGATAAGAGGACTCATCGACGTAG
>BLFN01000004.1:1206601-1209101 GCA_014634225.1 Acropora yongei | reverse complement strand
CAATCAAAACAGTGCAGGGGCAAACTCGACGTCATTGAGAGTGAAGGTAGGGAGGTCACTTTGGCCCAGGTCAGGGGGGGAGGGTTGTGCAAGCCAAAATGTGCATTTTTATACAGTGCAGGGCTAACTGGGCACGTTGTGCGCCAACCAGAACAGTGCAGGAGGAAGCACCACCTCATTGTGAGTGAAGATAGGGGAGTCACTTTGGCCCAGGTCAGGGGGGGAAGGTTGTGCAGGCCAAAATGTTTATTTTTATTCAGTGCAGGGCTCTCTGGGAACGTTCTGCGCCAGGCAAAACAAGGCAGTAGCAAGCACCACCTTATGTGAGTGAAAATAGGGGGGTCACGTTGGCCCAGGTCAGGGGAGGAGGGTTGTGCAGATAAAAATGTGTATTTTTATTCAGTGCAGGGCTCATTGGGGACGTTCTTCGCCAACCAAAACAGTAGAGGACCTAGCACGACGTCTTTGTGAGTGAAGATAGGGGGGTCTCCTTGGCCCAAGGCAAAGGGGGAAGGGTTGTGCAGGCCAAAATGTGTATTTTTATTCAGTGAAGGGCTCCCTGGGGACGTTCTGCGCCAAGCAAAACAGTGCAGGAGCAAGCACCACCTTATGTGAGTGAAAATAGGGGAATCACGTTGGCGCAGGTCAGGGGGGAGGGCTGGGGTCGTTCTGTGCAAACCAAAACAGTACAGGAACAAGCACCAGCTCATTTTGAGTGAAGATGGGGTGGTCACTTGGGCCCAAGTCAGGAAGGGATGGTTATGCAAGCCAAAATGTGTATTTTTATTCAGTACAGGGCTCCCCGGGGACGTTCTGCGCCAGCCAAAACAGTGCAGGAGCACGCACGACGTCATTCTGAGTGAAGAGAGGGGATCACTTTCCCCCAGGTCGGGGGGGGGAAGGTTTGTGCAGGCCAAAATATATATTTTTTCACTGCATTGCTCCCTGGGGACGTCTTGCACCAACCAAAACAGTGCAGGAGCAAGCACCACCTCATTGTGAGTGAAGATAGGGGGTTCACATTGGCCCAGGTCAGGGGTGGAAGGTTGTGCAGGCCAAAATGTTTATTTTTATTCAGTGCAGGGCTCCCTGGGGACGTTCTGCGCCAAGCAAAACACTGCAAGAGGAAGGACGACGTCAGTGTGAGTAAAGAAAGGGGGGTCATTTTGGCCCAGGTCAAGGGGGAGGGTTGTTGAGACGAAAATGTGTATTTTTAGTCAGTGCAGGGTTCCCTGGGGACGTTCTTCGCCAACCAAAACAGTTCAGGAGCAAGCACGACCTCAATATGAGTGATGATATGGGGGTCACTTTGGCCCAGGTGAAGGGGGAGGGTTGTGGAGGCCAAAATGTGTATTTTTAGTCAGTGCAGAGCTCCTTGGGGACGTTCTGCGCGAACCCAAAAAATTGCAGGGGCAAGCACGTCCTCATCGTGAGTGAAAATGGGGGAGTCACTTTGGCCCAAGTCAGGGGGAGGGTTGTGCAGGAGCAAGTAAGATCTTATTTTGAGTCAAGATAGGGGCTCATTAAGGCCCTAGTCAAGAAAAACGTTGTGCAGGCTAAAATGTGTTTTTTTATTCAGTGCAGGGCTCATTGGGGACGTTCTGCGCCAACCAAAACAGTGCAGGAGCAAGCAAGACCTTATTGTGCGTGAAGATAAGGGATTCACTAGGGCCCAAGTCAGGGGGGAACGTTGTGCAGGCTAAAATGTGTATTTTTATTTAGTGCAGGGCTCCCTGGGGACGTTCCTCGCCAACCAAAACAGTGCAGGAGCGAGCACGACCTCATTTTGAGTGAAGATAGATGGTCACTTTGGCCTAGGTCAGGGGGGAAGGTTGTGGAGGCGAAATTTTTTATTTTTATTCACTACAGGGCTCCCTGGGGACGTTCTGCGTCAACCAAAACAGTGCAGGAGCTAGCACGAAGTCATTGTGAGGGAAGATAGGGGTTCACTTTGGCCCAGGTCAGAAGGAGAGGGTTTGTAGGCCAAAATATGTATTTTATTCAGTGCAGGGCTTCCTGGCGACGATCTGCGGCAGCCAAAACAGTGCAGGATCAAGCAAGACCTCATTACGAGTGATGATAGGGGGTAACTTTTGCTTAACCCTTTCCTGTCCAAGAGGTTCCCCATTGACGAGTAAAATCGTCTGGCGTTAGACAGAGTAAAATCTATAAGTGCCCTGAGCACTCATTTGGACGGGAAGGGGTTAAGTCAGGCATGGGGGTTGAAGAGGCGATAATGTGTATTTTCATTCACTGGAGGGCTCCCCGGGGACGTTTTGGGCCAAGCAAAACAGTGCAGGTTCAAGCACAACGTCATTGAGAGTGAACGTAGGGAGGGTCACTTTTGCCCAGGTCAAGGGGGAGGGTTGTGCAGGGCAAAATGTATATTTTTAATCAGTTTAGGGCTTCCTTGAAACGTTCTGCGCCAGGCAAAAGAGTGCAGGAGCAAACACCACCTCATTGTGAGTGAGGAGAGGGGGTCTCTTTTGCGCAGGTCAGG
>BLFN01000004.1:1194101-1196601 GCA_014634225.1 Acropora yongei | reverse complement strand
TCCTGAGGTGGAAGACAGGTGCTCATTAAAGATAACTCCATTGTTCCTTGCAGAAAAGGATGGCTTGATCCGTTCGTCAGACACATCGATGACTCTATTGATGGGGTGGGCAGTGGCGTGTGCTTAGGACCAGTAACTGTGTTTTTCCTCTGTTCAGTTTAAGCCAATTACTTACCATCCAATAGTTGATTTTGGAAACACACACTTTTATCTTAGCTATGGAACCTGGCTTGTTCAGCAGGGGTGGGCTTAAATGATAGATATAGCTGGTATCGTAGGCGTAGAGATGGAAGTTGAGTCCATGCTGTCTAATTATGTCCCCGATGATCTGTGTGAATTGGAATTACAGGATCGGCCCTAGAACTGATCACTGGGAAACACCATAGCGGAGTTCTTTCACCTTTGATTTGATTCCATCAATCATCACAAACTGCTTCCGATCTTGAATACCAGTATAGGATTGGAACCAGTTTAGCACATTTCCTTTCACCCTGTAGCGTTTTGACATTCTTTCCAATAGCATCTCGTGGTCGACGGTATCAACAGCAGCAGGAGGATGCATTTTCTTATTGTCTGTTTCACAGAGAATGTCATTTTGCAACTTTAAAAGAGCAGTCTCTTAGCAGTGAAAGCATTAATTTATACACTGACTGAAAAGATTCCTCCAGATCATTATCACATAGGTAATCACTCAGTTGACAAGATACTGCCTTTTCAAGATAATTATTATCTTTGTTACAACCTCCAGATTTAAGATAGGTCTGAAATTTGGATAATCCTCAAAGTCTGGGTTGTCCTTTTTCAGCTTCGGTTTAATCATTGCTTCCTTCGGTGTAGCGCGAAGATATGCTAATTGGAGCGGCATGTTAATGATGCAAGGCAGGATGGGTAGAAGAGTGGATTTGCATTTCTTGAGAATAGATGCTGGTATAGTGTCAAGATCACAAGATTCTTTACCGATTTTGGCCATAAAACTTTCACTCTCTCTTGCTGATATCACTCTGAACTCTGTGAATTCAACTTGACATGGTAGTACGTTTGCTTCATAAGACTGGATAGTGGAGATCATATCATTGGATAGCTCCGTTCTTTTTGTTGCTATCCTCTTGTCAAAGAAGTCGGCAAAATTATTCGCAAGCTCTATCGTAGCTCGTTTGCTATGTGGCAACTTGTCGACTGTGTTAAAAAGTATTTTTGGATCTAGTGCATTCTCTGATATATAATAGATGAGTAGTACGATGCCTTAGTTAGCTGGAATAGCTTTGCTTGTATTTAGAATAATTTATTTTCAAACAAAGTTAAACTGATGAAGGCACAGTGAGAGCCTTGACTTTATACTTAATGTGATTGACTTCACCAGCACAAGTCATGCGGCAGCATTCTGTTCCTTTTCTTTTCACTAATATACTAATTTCATGGTAGCAATTAAGGGGAGGTACATTCCCTGGAGTATTCCCTGTAGATGTTCGGATCTCTTGAAGAGCATAAACACGACATGCTGACCACTGCCATTTTGTCAAAACAGAACTCCACTAGCCTTGAAACCCACTGAGAGCTTCATAGATATACAGCCACATGTACAGGAAATAATTATCTGTAAGTGAGGGACAAGGGTCGCTGAGCGAGAACCATTTGCCTACAAAGCACTCATTGTCAAATATAACTCTGTATCCCTGTGCATCAGCTGTGTCTCATGAAACATGAAAATTGGGTAAAGGTGCCCATTGAGGAGAAAGGAGAAAGCTAATGCCATCCAAGGAGTGGAAAAACTCCCTCCACTATGTGAGGTCTAACTGAAGATCACAACTGAATCTAATAGGGTGGGCATCATAACAAAAAGCAGAGAACAGCTTGATCATGTGGTGCAGGAACATCCAATACAAAGGGATTACTTTACTTGCCTGAGGGAGATTGCCAATCAGAGATTCCAACTCCTTCTTGGTGCAATGGTGTTTACCAGACCAGATTCCAGAAGAGCAGCTATCCATTCAGACTTGTCCTTCGGATGGCAGGCTTGAAGTGCAAGTTCAGTCCAAATCAATACCAAGCACACTTAGGCAAGTGGAGGAACCCTCAAAGTTATCTGGATGTTGTAAGTGGAATATACTCCATTGTCAGAAGAAATGGATGCATGTATCCAGATTTTTTTGGCAGATAGAAGAACCAGTTGAGCCAGGAGTGTGAAAGTCATCCAAATAATGTAACAGAAAGGCAATGCTGTAATTGTGTTTGTCTGAGTATCCATTCAAACTGATCTGCAATGAAAGAGAAGATAAAGGGTGCCGAGCACAGCCTGAGAGGAAGGGCTAAATGAATGAAGTACTATTTTGCCAACATATGCCTAACAGATAGCAATCACGGCATTGAACGAGAGCAATAATGGATGGCTTTCAACATCGAATTTTTGCCGGGAGAGTTCCAGTTCCATAGGTCATTATCACATCAATAACATTGTCCACCTTCATTTGCTGCACTGAGAATGGTTCTTTAGCAACTCTGT
>BLFN01000004.1:1174101-1176601 GCA_014634225.1 Acropora yongei | reverse complement strand
CCAGAATTATTTATCTACGTCAAAAGTTTTTCAAGCGATGAAGAAGTGTAAGAAAGGCGCACTTACCGTTTACATGTCAGACAGAAGGTTCTTGTCTTTCTTCAGTAAATGAGATCAATGTGACTGAAAAAGAGAGGTAATATATTTAATAACAGGAGAGGATGGATTGGGAATATTGAGTTTTATTGTATTTTATGTGTTACCTGCAAGGTGAGCTGTTTCTGTAGATCTTAAGGAGAAATATAAAGACAGTAGGTAGTGATTAGAATTGTATTTGTGAAATAAAAATGTGAAGCGACGAAGAAGAGATAAAGTAAGGTGCACTTACGGTTTGTAAGTCATCCAGATAGCAGTTGTTTTTATTTCGCTGATGAGGTCAATGTGGCTGAAGAAGGAAGAATGAAACAAGTTTTAGTAACAGGATACTAAAAAGACTTGTAACTTTGAAGCATGTTGCATTGTACTACCTGTGTTACTTGCGAGGTCAACTGTAAATTTTAAGAAGAAGAAGACTAAAAGTTGTCGAGGTAATAATAAGAACTAAAGCAAATGTAAGGGGATGATTAACAAGGCAAAGGAACTCGAATGGAGTTGTCATGTTAATTTTAAACCCTAGTTTATCTTTTAGTATTGAATATTTTATCTTTTAATTATTGTATTTAAGCGTACATATGCAAATAATGAGAGACCATGAACTGCGATGAAAAAAGGGATTGGTAATAGGCGTGAAATAAAAAATAAAGAAGACGAATACTCACAGCGGGTTGACTTTCTGAGGCTGCAACAACTGAACTTGTGTTTGATTTCTATGATCGGAGAAAATAGAGACAGTTAATCTTGTGTAGTTTATTTGATGTTAGTTCTTTAAAAGAAGGAGGAAGGCACACTTGTGGTTTGCAAGTCGACAGTAAGTGTTCTTATTCCACTGAGTTGAGCAGGGTTGCTGAAAAAGGGAAAATAAAATAAATGTTAGTAGCAGAAAAGGATAGACTTGCGATGTTCACATATAGTGTAGTGTAGTTTGCGTGTTACCTGCAAGATGATCTGTAGGTTTGAAGAACAACGATAAAAGTTATCGAGGCCATTGTTTGAGAGTATTTGTAAAAATAAAATGAAACTGGATGGTTGAGATGGAGGAGGAGGAGGAAGAGAAGTGGTTTAGTGATATTTATGTAACTTTTAGACTTTTAGTATTAAATGTTATTATTTTATTTTGTACATATTTAAGGCTACGAAAATAAATAATGATTATTCACCTGAATTTAGACGAGAAAGGAGAGTGTCGAAAGAAGAGGAAAAGGGCGAAATTTTGTTCCACTTGGGTTCAAATAGTGTTATTATACTTGAAAACTAACTTACTGGTGTGGTCGTGGCTCTTGAATGTCGTGACAGGAGGTGGCTGTTTCTTGGGAAAGAAGAGCGATCTAAAAATGAAGAGTTGAATGTGACAGGGCTTTGTAATAGGCGAATGAAAAGGAATACGGAAAACAAATGTTCACCGCCTTGATTTTCCAAGGCTGTAATAACTAGTCTGTAGTTGTGTTCTATAAAGACAAGGGCATTTTACTGGGAATTAGTTCTAAATTGAATGCAAAAGGATGGGAGAAGGCACACTTACGGTTTCCAAAGCTATTACGCAGCATCCAAACTATGCATGCATTGGTTTAGATGAGTCAGTGCAGCTGAAATAATGGGAAAAAAGCATTAAAAGAAAGTTATTTTGTAAAGTAACAACGATAACTCTGTCAGTTTTGTGTAGTTCAATTAACTAGCAATAATTAGTTATATGATGAATTACAATTCATACTTACTGTCCGCGTCTTTTGGTTGTCGACCGTTTTGCTTGTTTTTTCTTTATCACTTTCTGTTGCTGTTTTAAGGAGTTGACAAAGAGATCTGAGAAAAAAAAAACAAACGAATTCACTCGATGGAGCAGTATTCGTTGGTACAGTTGAGCTAACTGAAATTAAAGTAAGCAGCGAAGGGTGAACTTACGATTTTAGTGACTGCATTTTCTCTTAGGAGCAAGTTTTTCTGGAAACAAGAGTAATAAATTTTAGGAGGATCTGTTAATAAAGGAAGTGAGTATTGGTACGCTATTTTGCGAACAAAGACGAAAACGGAAGTACTTACAGTTTGGCGGCTATTGGAAGTGAGAAGGTGCATCAGGTTGCAATTGAGAAGCTGTGAGTTTCTGCCTTTCCAGTAATCGTGCTCTGGTGAATAATTTTTTAAGCCGATGAAATAAGTTGTAGCACACTTTTAACTATCTCTCTCAATGACACTGGTAATGTTAAAATGATGAAGAATGTGCTAAACTTTTAGGTGTACTTACTGTTGTCTCAAACATGCGTGACAGGAGTTGTCGTTCTTCTGGAATATGAGTGAATGTGGCTACAAGATGAGAATCCGAAAAATAGAATAAAAATTAGTAAAGATGGAATGTGCGAGTTAAAATGTTAAGGGTAGCAGACTGCATTGTTCAGTTTCTGTATGAAAG
>BLFN01000004.1:1164101-1166601 GCA_014634225.1 Acropora yongei | reverse complement strand
TATATTTTCTTTTTTCAGAGTAACTGTTGTGTTAAATTTATTTATTTTTTTTTAGTGCCTGGTAAAATTACAATTTTACCTCTTTTTACGAAGATGAAAAAAAGGGAAAAACGACGTTAAGTTTTTTTTTTTATATATTTATGCACTACTTACTTTGTTGCAGTACCAGCTATGTTGTCCGTTTGGAAACAAGGTCAATCTAAAAAATTGGATAGAAAAATGTGTCAGGGATAAGCAATAGGTGTAGAAAGAAGAACAACGAATTATTTAATGTTTGTTCTATGAAAAAGGGTGTGATAGGGTATGTGGGTTTTATAAACAAGAAGAGTCGTTATGACTTTTAAAAAAAGAAGCTATGATATAAAATGGTGTCTGTGAGAACAAAGGAAATGCCTGGAAAGACGAAAAAATGGGGAAGGGTACCTGCTTGCCTTTGATTACAAAAATGTTGTGAGATTTTTTTAAACGTTTTTTAATTCATGGGCTGCAATAGGAATAAAGTTGTTGTGAAGTCTCTTTTAAGGATGTGTTTCTCAGTGGCTATTCCTTTGGAAATAATATTGACCTAAGGAATTGATTAAAGAATGTTACATTTGTGGCAGATTGGCGTAAACTGAAGAATAAGAAATACTCACGGTTTGATTAAGAAAGGTGTAGGAACTGGTTCCCATTTGGCTGACGAGACAACATGGCTGAAAAAGAAGAAAATCAAAATTAGCAACGGTAAAGGAAGGACTTAAAGTGTTATGGTATATTTTATTATACTTCCTGTTGCTTGGGAGGTGAACTGTTTTTGTAGATGTTAAGAATATACGTTGTCGAGCCAGTAATTGGAAAGGGTTAGATGTGAAAAATAAATGGAAAGAGGATGGTTGAAATAGAGAACGAAATGAAATGGTTTAGCGATGTTTATCACTTTTAGTTTAGGATATGAATAAAAGTATGTGACGTATTTGATTTGCGGAAGGAAGTGGTAATAGGTGTAGAATGGACACGAAGGAGGAAAGATGCTCACTGTTTTGATTGTGGCTCTAACAATGAAAAAGTGTGAGGAAGTTGTGTTTAGTGTCTGTTGGTAATTGAAAAAATTGAGAATTTTGGCTATAATTTAGTTTATTACGAACGTCAAATTGAACGTTTTCAGTTAAGGTATGAAAAGGGAGAAGTTGTACTTACGATATTAAAGTAGGAGAGATGTTAATTGTCTGTTGAAGAAAAATGAAGAACTAGTAACAGGGAAGGATTGATTCGGAATGTTGGAGGTATATTGTTTCATTTGTTACCTGCGACGTGAGCTGTTTGTGTAGATCTGAAGAAGAAATATAGCAGTTGGAGAGAGAATGATTAGAATATCGTATTTGTGAAAAGAAATTTGTTCAAACGTTAATGAGGAGATAGAGGAAGGGGTACTTACTGGTTGGAAGTCAAAGAGGTGCTAACTGTTTGGATTTTGTTGTTAACAGCAATATGCCTGAAAAAGAATAAAATACGTATTATTAACAGGATATTTAAGATTTCTAACGCTGAAGTATATTGCGTTGTACTACCCGTGTTACTTGCGAATAACTGTAAATTTTAAAGAATAAAAGTTATTGAAGTAGTTATGAAAATTGGGAACTTGTGAAAAGAAAAGGGGGCGATTGAATGGGGTTCTGATGTTTATGTTTAAGTTTTAGTATTGAGCATTTTATGTTTTAATTTTTCAAGTATTGTATGTAAGCGTATATATGGACAAAATGGGAAAAAAATAAGGGGGGTTGGTACTACGCTTGTAATGAAAAACAAGCAAGAGAAATACTCACAGCGGGTTTGATTTTTTGAGGCTGCAATAACGGAAGGTGCAGAGGAGATTGTCTTTCATGTCTGATGGCAGAAAAACGAGACAGTTAATTTTATGTAGTTTATTGGATGTTAGTTTTTCAAAAGAAAGAATAATGGTCTACTTATTGTTTGCAAGTCGATAGTAAGTGTTCTTTTTCCATTGAGCTGACCTTTATTGCTAAAAAAAAGATAATAGTAAAATAAATATTATTAAGAAGTAAGGACAGTCTTATGATGTTGAAGTATATTGTATTGTACTTCCTGTGTTGCTTCGGGAGTGATCTGTAGAAGAATAAAAAGTTGCAATTGTTGCAGTAATGATTGGAATCACTGAGAGTTTGTGAAACGCAATGTAAAGAGAAATGGGAAATGAAATGGAAAGCAAAACGAATGGATTTAAGATGTTTAAGTCTTAGTTTAGGTTTTAATGAAATTTTGAATTTATTTTAGCGTAGGAAAATAAAATAACGAGGCCACATTGTATTTGTGAGGTGAGAAGAAGAAGGGAGAGTGTTCGATAAAGGAAAAAATGGCGGAATTTGAGTTCTCTTTGGTTGCAATAGTGTTAAGATATTTGAATAGATACTTACTGTTTGGTCGTAAATGAAGGTTGTGGTAGTATGTGGCCGTTTTTTAAAAAGAAAAGTAATCTAAAAAATGAAGGAGGTTTGTGCTAGTG
>BLFN01000004.1:1126601-1131601 GCA_014634225.1 Acropora yongei | reverse complement strand
AGCAATGATAATAATAAAATAACTAGTGCAAAAATATTAATATCAAGGCTTTATACTTGACATAACAATGTGAATCAATGACGAACCATTGCAATAAAGTACATGTTTATATCTATTCCAATTAACTAAATGAACTTTGCCCAATGTGATATGTTCCAAAACTTTGTCCATTTAGAAAATACTATATACTATACCCAGGGAAGCTATGTTCCTCACAGTTATGAATGCATTAGGAAATGCGTAGAAAAGCCTGAACAAGGAAGGACTTTAAGGGGGTTTGAAACCATGACCTTGCAAAGCCAGTGTGACGCTCTAACCAACTGAGCTATGAAGCCATTGTGGGAGCTGGTCACTGCTCAAATGCAAATGCTCCCATGATGAATAAATTAGTGGACAAAATGATAAATTATAATTATATGAAATGAATAATAATTACATGATTCATTTTGGACATATTCTTCATCCAGCAAAATATAAAATTTAATATAAATAGTCGGATCGAATCAATTTAAAGAAGGCAAGAATAGATTAACTCTTAACTCTAACTTATGCTTTCAAGAGTAAACCTTGGCTGCTGTTTGTGCAGTGAGGGCATTTTACAAATGTAATATAGGGGACATTTAATTCAATTTATTTTACCAAAATATTAATAAAATAGATGCTGTCAAAGTGTGGATCTCAGTTTCATCAGTTTTCTGTGTCATGCTTAATTGACAAGAAACTGTACAAGTAGCGTATGTTTGGAAAATTTAAATGAATGCAGTAGATTAGACTTGCTAAATTTGAATGTAGACCACCAGTCTATGACATTCTATAAAATAAACTCAGTTCTGTGCGTGTTTGATTGGTTCTCAGCTAGGACAGATGCATAGATGAAGACAGAGAGCTGAAATGAGGGGAAAATGATGTCAAAGGCTCACTAGGTTAAGAATGCAATGTGTGTATGCCGCAGAATGAACATGTAGCATGGGAGTTTTGGGCTTTCAGACTTTTAAACTCGCGATTTCCACATAATTATAATAGGCTTCATTCACACACTGAAAGTTTAAGTTAGTGAGCCTTTGGAGTCACTTTTCTGTGGGTCCAACCCCCTGTGGTCCTATCGGTCACTCTTGAACATGAGTAATCACAGACCGTAAAATCCAAAACTTGCACTCAAATTAAATTAATGGCCTTTGGATAAAAGTCAAAGCTAAAAATTTTGCTAGTCAGGTGTAGGGCAAACCCACTTTCAAAATCTGAAGAAAAAAAGGAAGTGATCTTTTTTGGATCACAGGGCCACCAGTGAAAAGACAAACTTTATACTACAGTTATTCACCTAAAAGCCAAGCAATGAATATTTTACATTTTTGTAACATGTACCTTCTCCTCAAAGGTTTTATGGGGCAATGGATGAAAAGGTACAACCTGATAAAACTGCTTGATACCTTGAAGACAATAAAAAAGAAAAGTGTATGGCACCTGGTCTTCACCTCATCTAAGCAACTGCAAAACCCTGGGGAAACTTAAAAACAGGAAATCTTGAAAGACAACTTAGAGACTTGGGGGAGAGGGGGGGGGCCTTTATGATGCAGCCTGTGGGTTGTCTGGTGAGGTAAAGAAGGAGGAGAAACAGTAAGTTTGATGACGACACAACTTATGCCTTTAATGCAGGTTCAGTTATTATGCCTCATACCAAGAATAATAATTATCACTCAATGTATTTTTTCCTTCCTTTTCATTGGCTGAGAGCTCACCACATGACTAGCAAATAAGTGCCTACAAACAAGTGTTTTGCTGCAAATAATATTCTGCTCATGCATGATTGAAACTACGCCCTTGTGTCAAAATGGCGGATCGGTTCCCCGAGCAGGCAGAGAGTGATTTAACATAATTTATATTTAGTTGATCAAAAGAATAGTGATTGAATGATAAAACAATAATTGAACACTGTTATCGCAAAATATCTTGATTTGTCAGTGTCTCACAGGTCAATTATTTGCAGAAGCCTTTGGCAAATAATTATTATTGATCTGCTCGCCACTGACAAATCACAATATTTTGCTCAATCTCGACCAATAACACAATCAAAGCAAAATCATGCTGAAACTGTTCTGCAATAGAGGCATGACAAAAATTGCAGCCTTGCAATTGCTGCAACCTTTTAAACTTGCAGGTATCAAAAGGCATTAGGTAGGCATCTGATACAGCAAGCTGCATATTGAGTTCTGTGCAGGGTCCCACGTGGACCTGTTGTGCTCATGGGAACGGCACAGGATCAAGGACCACATTATTGTGTATTATGATAGGGAGATCACTTTGGTTTTGCAGAAAGGGGAGGGTAAAGCAGAATATGAACACAACATGTCCACAGCTGGCCCTGCCTGAATAGCAAATACACATTTTCACCTGCCCTACCCTCCCCCCCTGAGTTAGGCCCAAGAGCACCCCCCCATCATAATCCAAAATCATGTTGTCCGTCATCCTGTGCTGTTCCCGTGAACACAACACATCAACAGCGGGCCCTGCAATGAATGGCAAATAAACATTTTCACCTTTCACACCCTTTCCTGCTGAGTTAGGCCCAAGTGCACCCCCCCATCACAGTCCACAAGCATATTGTCCATCATCCAGTGCTGCTCCTGTGAACACAACACTTCCACCGGGGGCCCGGTACTTAATAGCAAATACACATTTTCCCCTGCCCTACCCTCCCCCCGAGCTAGGCCCCAAGTGCACCCCCTATAATAGTCCAAAATCATGTTGTCATTCATCCTGTGCAGTTCTCGTGAACACAACATGCCCACAGCAGGCCCTGCACTGAATAGCAAATACACATTTTCCCCTGCCCTAACCTCCCCCCCCCCTTGAGTTAGGCCCAAGTGCACCCCTCAACATATTCCACAATCATTTGCACCTGGGCCTACCTTGGGTGTTTGTTATTTCGTCCAGGGCTCCCTATGGCCGTGCTGTGTTGACGGGAACTGAAGAGGAGGATGGACAACAACATTTCGAACCAGAATTGGGGGTGCACTTGGGCCTAACTCAGGGGGGTAGGGTAGTGCAGGTGAAAAGGTGTTTGTGATTCAGTGCAGGGCTGTCTGTGAACATGCTGTGTTCACGGAAAGAACACAGAATGATGGACAACATGATTTCAGACAACAAAGGGGGGGGTACACTTGGGCCCAACTCAGGGGGGGAGGGTAGTGCAGGTGAAAATGTGTATTTCTTATTTAGTGCAGGGCTCCCAGTGGACCTGCTGTGTTGACGGGAACCACACAGGATGATGGACAACATGATTTCGGACAACAATGGGGAGTGCACTTGGGCCTAACTCAGGGGGAGAGGGTAGTGCAGGTGAAAATGTGTTTGTTATTCAGTGCAGGGCTGCCAGTGGACATGGTGTGTTGACGGAAACAAAACAGGATGATGGACAACATGATTTCGGATGACAATGAGGGTGCACTTAGACCTAACTCGGGGGGGGGGAGGGTAGTGCAGGTGAAAATGTGTTTGTTACACAGTGCAGGGCTTCCTGTGTACGTGCTGTGTTGATGGAAACAACACAGGATGATAAAGAATATGATTTCATATGACAATGGGGAGTGCACTTGGGTATAACCCAGGAGGGGAGGGAAGTGCAGCTGAAAATGTGTTTTTGTTGTTCAGTGCAGTTCTCCCTGTGGACGGGTTGAGTTGACGGGACCCGCACAGGATGATGGACAACATCATGTCGGATGACAGCGGGGGCTTCACTTTGGCCCAACTCAGGGGGGTAGGGTAGTGCAGGTGAAAATGTGTATTTGTTATTCAGCGTAGGGCTCCCTGGATGTGCTGTGTTGATGGAAACCGAACAGGATGATGGACAACATGATTTCGGACGACAATGGGATCAGGGGGGGGAGGGTAGGGCAAGGGAAAATGTGTATTTGCTATTAGATGCCGGACCCCCTGTGGAAGTGTTGTGTCCACGGGAGCAGCACTGGATGATGGACAATATCATTGTGGACTGTGATGGGGGGGGGGTGCACTTGGGCCTAACTCAGCGGGGAAGGGTAGGGCAGGTGAAAATGTTTATTTTTTGCCATTCATTGCAGGGCCCGCTGTAGATGTGTTGTGTTCAGGGGAACAATACAGGTTGACAGACAACAAGATTTTGGATTATGATTGGGGGGGTGGGGGCACTTGGGCCTAACTCAGGGGGTTAGGGTAGGGTAAGGGAAAATGTGTATTTTCTATTGAGTGCAAGGCCCAAGGGGACGTGTTGTGCTTTACAATAATTCCATGTTCACCAGAGGCTTTGTTTCTGAGTTCCTGATATATTATGATTGCTTTAGTTTCTTGTTCTCTATCTTAAAGCATTTGCAATATTTATTACAGCTTTTCTTTGTTAAGTTTTCTCATTTTGAGCCAGCCACTTCACATGAGTTTCAGCTGTCCAATACTTACTTGGGATAATAAGCCCTTTCATGGAAATAAAAAGGCAAAACAGCTGGCAAAATATGTGGGCATGATATGTTGCCTGGTCTTGTCTCCCTAAGATTCAAGACTACAACTACTGAAGGTATTCTAATGAAGGGGCAACAGTCACACTTAAAGTATGCTTATATGTAGATCTTCCTCCTTATGTGAAGATGTACCATGGTTCAATGGTACAGTAATTCTCACAAAAAATGCATCCTCTCTGGTGCAGTAACCAGGAGGGTGGAGTGCTGGGGAATCCGGTCAATAATGTGAGTGAATTTTTATTCACATTACTAATCCTGCAGAGTGGTGCCAACAACTAAGTTGATGCCTACCTTATCCCGTAGAGTGAAGAAATTTGTACTTACCCTGAAGGGTAGGGTCACTTGCATTAAGTCTGACAAAGGTTGGCTCCCTCATGTACAGTGTTAAGTGCTTTGCAAGGTACTCTGGGTAGGTAGCAGAGAATGCCATCACCTGCTTGTTTGGCGGCAATGACGAGAATATCCAACTGAGGAGAGACATGAGCATACTAATATTATGCCAACATTAAATCA
>BLFN01000004.1:1119101-1121601 GCA_014634225.1 Acropora yongei | reverse complement strand
AAACTTAGAGTTGATGTAACATATCATTTGTTCCAACAATAATAATTTATAGCTGCTAAAGATCACAATGCTTCTAGGTTTATGCATTATTTTTTCTTGAGATTATAATCATAATGCAACTGAAAAGGCCTTTCAGTGAATATTTTCTTGTTTTCCCAAGAAGTCAAATTCTATTTCTGCTGTTAGAACGACGTCCTAAGCAATTCTGAGCAGATATTTCGGCACGTGTCTCGCGAAATTCATTATTAATTAATTGGGTCTGGTTTCTGTCCCTCATTCTGCTCTCTTTAATACTGTAAAATCTGATTTTAAATGGTAGGGGCTAGCTTGAAGATTCCAATAATTTTAAAATTAACTGATAAAATTAATAATGAAGTTATTAAACAGATTATGAATTGTCTTAATATTTAATGCACAATTTTGAGAGCAATAAAGATCCACTATTGTTTAATGCACTGGGAACAGGGTTCACCCCTCGAATCAGTGTGGATTTGGATGGTATAATTCCAAAGAAAAAAGAGAGAAATTAATGTTTGAGAGCAGATGGTCCCATTGCCATCGAATTCCAAAACGTTTCCTTCCATTTAAACTGATTTTTGGCAACCTGGGCATTTCATTAAACCGTGGACCAGTGGCTCAGTTGGTTGAGCATCGGGTTGTCATGCGGGAGGTCGTGAGTTCGACTCCGGCCGGACCAACACTCAGGGTTTTAAAATAACTGAGTAGAAAGTTCTGCCTTTGTAATTACATCTGCAAATGGTTGGACTTTCAAGTCTTCTTGGATATAGGACTGTAAACCGGAGGTCCCATCTCATAGCCCTTGTCAGAAATTAAATGGTATAGGACATTAAAGAACCCACTTCCTATTCGACAAGAATAGGGGACGTAGTCCCCGGTGTTGTGGTCTGACCTTATGTGGACAGGGGCATCTTTCACTTCCTAAAAATTAATTGTAAAACTGCGTAATAAGCAGTCTGGCTAAAGTCCCCCAGACAGCATTGTAAATTAGTCCTGAAAAGCCCTGAGGGAGAGACTAATAGTATCATTTCACTTCACTTCACTTCACACCCAATAAAAAAAGAAGAAATAAAAAAAATTATTTATTTAATAAATGGCATTATTAATAAGTCGGCTCATCCTCGGTGTTAAAACTTGTCAAACTCACGGATGACGTAAAACAAAGAAAACAAAAGAGCCAAGAGACCATTAAACAATAACCAAACCCCAGAACGAGCTAACAAAAGAAAGAAAAAATTTCACAGGTTTTTACACCGAGGTAAACCCAATAAGTCTTTACATTTGCAAAATCCAGTCCATGGAAATTTAATTGAATAGAAAAATATGGATAATTCAGGTTACCTTAAGAAATACTATTGCTATTTCGTTTCGATTTGGAACATAAAATAAACCATCCGTGCAATGCAGAATGAGCAAAGGTCGCATATTGATTGAGAACAAGGCACGTGTTTTCACCACATAAAATACAAATTCACCATGCCAAAATTTTGCATGATAAAATACATACCTTGAATTTGAAGAATTAGTGCAGCAAATTTCTTCATCAACGGAAATTTTCCGACTCATACATACTAATTAAATGTTATGAAAACAACACGTTCAAATGAAGACAACACCGCCATGTTGCTTTCTTACCCAGGTCTTCTCGTTCTCAGTCACAGGTCAACCAACCCTTTACTTTATGAAGCCTTCAGCAACAAAGATTCACGACTTTGAGTCCTACGTTTAAAGCTCAATTTCATTGAACAGGGTTTTAAGAGGTCAAGGAAAATATTTTTGGATTACATGTGTTTCAACGATATAACAGTTTCACGAACTACATGTATCCCTGACCCGGAGGAGAAAGAGTGAAATACAGGCAAACGAGTCACATTCCAGATGGAGAATGCAATTACGTAGTTCAGATCGTGCTTATCCTCTTGCTTGGTGAAGAGACGAGACAAACGCATTAAATTCCCGGATCACATATCAAAGAGACGACTCAGAGAGTCCTATCAGTCTGAGACTTACTATCAATTAGAAAGTCATTCAGTGTCATAGACATTCAGTCAGTCCGTCTGTCTGTCTGTCAGTCAGTCCGTCTTTTTTTCAGTCAGTAAGTCTGTCAGTCTGTCTTTCAGTCAGTCAGTCCGTCTGTCTTTCAATAACGAAGTCTATCTGTCAGTCTGTCTTTCCGTCAGTCCATCTGCCAGTCAGTCAATCTGCCTGTCGGTCTGTCTTCAGTCAGTCCGCCTGTCAGTCTGTTTTTCAGTCAGTAAGTCTATCTGTTACTCCGTCTTTCAGCCAGTCCATCTGTCTGTCATTCAGTCTATCTTTCACTGTCTTTCAGTCAGTCAGTCCGTCTGTCCGCCTGTTTTTCAGTCAGTCAGTCAGTCGGTCGGTTGGTTGGTCGGTCGGTCAGTCAGTCCGTCTGCCAGCCAACCGGCAAGTAAGCAAGTTTAAATAATTTTTCCCTAAATGAAATATGTGATCAAGAAAAGAC
>BLFN01000004.1:1102698-1105198 GCA_014634225.1 Acropora yongei | reverse complement strand
GAAGTATTTTACATGTAGCCTCTTGGAACAAACGGAACGAATTAATCTTACCATGTATACACGTACGCAAATACGCTCTTAAAAATTTTACACCTTAACTTTGTTTTGTTATTGTTTTCTTATACCTTCTCTTGTCACGCAATACATTCTCACTTTTTCAGCAGGTGGGGTATTTAATAGCAACGGTTGCGCGTGCATTTCAAATCAGCCTGACAACGTAACTCATTTTATGTGATGAGTGCAACACACAAGTTGTGTTGCACGAAACTTAAGTTGAACGAGTAACAAAAAACATAAGTTGAACGATTAAAGAGGACGCATTGATTCTCTGTGACTCTGAGTCAGACGAAGTCGAGGGGATTATTCGACAATATTCACCAAGCCTGAGGAGAATAATTGTTTTAGTATATTTTCAGAGCTGAACAACAGAGAAATTCGGTAATCATAACATTTTATTTATAACTAAGGGTTACGATTGTGATTTACCTGCTGACTAAAATAAACCAATAAGTTCAGAGGCTGTTTTACCTTTAAAAATTTTAACACCATATTGCATATTGCGTTGACTTAGGAACTGTACCAATGCCAAATTCCGCAATTTCCTCGTCGGAAACATTTGCAAACCGGCTACTGGCAGCCATTTTGGCTTTATATAAACCGCCTATCATTTAAGGAACCGCTCCACCAATCAGATTCCTGGAAACTCTTTGTTCAGCTAAAAATACAGTTGCAAGACGGTACGATCATATTCTGTGAAAAGGCCAAATCTCGAACAAAACATCACATGATAGTTTGTTCAAGTACTATACATATATATATATATAAAACCCTAACCCTAAATAAAATAATTGTCATCATCATTAGGGATCAACAAAATGTCGTACATATTCCCATTGCCCGAACCTAGTCCCCTGTTCCCTCGCGATTACACCACATGCTCTTAATGAAATGTTAAAAAGTTTTTCACGGCCATGGAATTTCTGCTACAAACATCGATCAGATAGCACCACATGCAGGCCTGCAGCTTTAAACTAAATGACATGAATTGGCCAATGAGGGACAAAATGAAGATTTGATTCGAAACGTAGGGTTATACAGATATGCTAGTTGAAATCTCCTATTGTTATTCAGCTGAGAGGGTAATACGGCTTATTATTGTGTCTTCGTGCTTGTGTTTATATTTGGAGTTCTTCAATTCATTAATAATTTAAAACTTCTGGTTCTCTGTACACGAACAATTTTCATATCCATTGTTAGTTCGTTCTTGCTCATCAAACTTGTGAAATACTGTGTTAAAGTTACACTTAACACCCAAGTCTCCATATTGAGGTGAGCCACAAAGACTTCGTGATTATCATTGTAAAATCCAGTTTCTCCCTGGCTAGCCTCGCAATATAACTGCAGTAATGTATCCGCCACAAATTCTTACATCTCTAATTTCCACGCGAAACCACTCGTTACACCTCTTAGAAGGACTTAAAAAAGTTTACATCGTGATTAATATTCGTCGAAATTGCTCGCATAACTAAATTTTTACTTAAGTATTTCATTGTTTATCCCAAACTTTCAACAACATATTTGCCGGTAAATTGCTTTTCGAGTTGCGGAAATAATAAATTGGAATTCTTTTGTTCCGAACGTTTTTTGGCTATTTTTCGCTCTCGCTGTAATGAATTTGAAAACACTTCTTCCCATAACTCTGCAAGGAAACACCAAAATATTCCTTTCGTCCGCTTTTTCCAGAGCGCGAACCCAGAGTAAGAGAATCTTGTGTTATCGGCAGGCTTGAACTAAGATTACTTCGTACAAAGTACCCCTGTAGATAACTTACGATGGTGCTAATAGCTAAAGTGTCAATTCTATTTGAGATACCACTACTTTTAGACGTGACCGAGTTTCGAATGTTGTGACCTAAATTCACCCAGTGCGTTGGAAAAGACATCTGCTAGAATATTTGTCACTGGTTCTTTGTAAAAGTTAAGTTCTTATTGACTTCTAATATTATTATCGTCATTAATGGATTAATGGACTATTCTTTAAATGTTCGTAAAAGGCATTTCCATCCCTTTGGTTAAAGTAGTTGGGCTTGGAGTAAATTCACTCACTTACTTCTTTAAGTTCTTTTTTCCTAAACATGCGAAAGCCACAGTATTGTTAAATCTTGTTTTAGTTACCTGACCGCAACATTTCTTTGTTAAGTACAACTTTCAAAGCCTTTCGCGACTCGAGTAAAACAAAGGCGAGACTTGACGTTCTAGCTTGAAAACAAATACGTGGAAATCGAAAATGCTTCCTTTGTGATTTTGTACGCGAAAGGAAGAAGACAATGACAAGTTAAGGATTTAAATGATAATTATTTTTTCGCGAAACCCGTGACTTCGCTGTGAGACATCACCATTAGCTGTTTAGAGTCCAGCGCTAGGAGATTGTACGCGAAAAAAAGATTAATATAACGTTTGTACGACAGCTTAAACATTTATGTTGAAAGATCACTGGAAAA
>BLFN01000004.1:1090198-1092698 GCA_014634225.1 Acropora yongei | reverse complement strand
CCACTGTTTGCAGTCATGCAGGTATTAACAAGGAGCTTTGGAGAAGATGACCGCGACGCTATGGCAACCGCGGCCCTCGATTATGAATTTCATGCGATATTCCATCTTGCTCCTATCAGATGGACTGAGCTGTCACAGTCCCCGGGTTTCCTTGTCGCTGTAAGGTCCTTCCATGCTTAGGCTGTGGTGGCTGACAAGGCAAGACCAACTTGCGAAGTCTTCTCATTCCCTGCTTCTCACAAAATCTAACCCCAGCAAGGCAAGCGCAGTGCCATCGTTTTCTAATTAAGACTTACGGTCCGAGTTATAAGATTGAACTTTAAGACATACAAAGCCCACTTTGAGCAGGTCGGGCGTTTGTAGCTCATTAAAAAATAGGACTTTCGGTATACGACTGTCCTCTATTCAGAAAAGATGCCCTGTCCAATGGAGTTGGTACTTGATTAAAAACAAAAAAAAGAAACGCTTCGATTTCCTTGCGCGATTCCACATCGTGATCAGGAGCAGCAGTAGTTGATATTTAGTCCGTTCACGGATCCTGGAGATTTTGCTAGGGCATTTCAGATGAAACCGTGAAACCGTCGGGGTTTTTTCATAATGTCTCTACCATGTTCAGTCTTCGCAGCCATACAGAAGCGTGATTAGAATGCCTAAACTGTAACCTGATTTCTTGTTCAGGCAGATGCCAAGGTCTGACCAGACTCGAAATTAGGGGGCTTAAGCAAGAACAAACCAGTGATCTGATTTTATGAACGAGAAAAAATAATCGTGCCGCTCGTGAGGCACACTTTTTGGAGAAATGTTATTACGTAGTCGGCCAAGCCACGACGCGAAAATTAAGGTTCTCACGAGGGCGAGAGTTGGCAGGAGTAAATCTTTCATTCGCCCTTATATGAAAACCAATCGCGGTGTCAAGCAAGCGAATTTACACGTGGCCCATTTTGCACAACGCGATCAACTAGGAATACCCGCTAAACACTTAACCCAACGCATAGTTCTATTTTAATGAGACGTTTTCGTTGTAGCAGCCGCCGTGGCTTCTTAAACTTCGTCATGCAGCTTTCCAAAAGCTGTGCTTCCTTTTTGCAAATGCGCTGTGATTCCATCATCTACACAGGTGCTCAGTCACAGAAAACAGCCAAGGTAGTGGTACAACTCCCGTATATCTCGGCTCTTATCACTTGCTATCTCAAAGGTTTAGTCACGAGATGGGTCGCCCGGTTTTCGGCGCAATAAAACCTCGGTTTTCTTAATACTAGTATAAAGAGGACAGCGCATGGCTGCCTTGGCGAAGCCATCGTTCTGTAGATCATACTGAGAGTATATCATGAAAATGATTAACGCTTGCATTGGTCGAATGCAAAAAGCAACTCACACAACAGCACTGTGGGAACCTTGGACAGGGTTTTGGAGATACCGCTATTTGTTCTGAATGTGACCGTGATGACTTTCCGAAATGCATCATGAGGTATTTCAGAGAAGACGACACCAAACAGGAGTGGAGTAACACCTCCCCTGCTTAGTTCCATTTAAAACTGGAACTAAATCTAACGGAAAACGACTCCTTCACGACAAACCAACTAAAACGCTTTTGTGAGGTCGATCATCATTATGAAAAGATGAACATTCTGTTCTCCGCCTTTTTTCTTTTTATTGGTCGGGCTGAAAATATTTTGTCAGTGGTGAGTTTTCCAGGTTAAGACTACATATCTTTTCGAGGTAGACAACTGTCCGGTGAGGAGTGAAAATGAACGCTTGACAAATATCTTATCATTTAGAAGGGTATGCTCATATAAGTGAGTAAGTATCGCATCTTTACGGCCCTGAGACACAGTTCCCTCATCAACATCTGTTGGGGAAGTCCCGTTTAGCTCCGCCGGAAGCTGATCAACACCACATTTGTACACCTCCTTTGGAAATCCTGGAGCCTTTTAAGTTGCATGATAAAATGTTGTCGAAGTACTCTATAGCGGGAGCGCCATATTCTTATTTCGGAAGTAAAGCCGGAACTAAAGATCCTGTGGATTAAATGTGCTTATTTGACGTTGCTGTTTTGTAGAGGACTGTTGACAAGCGCAACACGATTATCTTTCCATAATCGACCAATCAAATACTTGATCATTACTGTTGTCGTTACAATCATTGTCGCCGTCGATATTAAAGGTCCCTATGTCATTTGAAAAAATGATCGTAGCTATCCGTGACTGAAAAAAGACTCTTGGATTTTATTCGAAAACGATCGAATTTGACATAAAACAATTTTATGAAAGGGTGATCTGTTCCTTTCAAAATTCAAACATATTTTCAGCAATAATTATTTTCATCGCAACTTTGTTTGAAGAACATTATCTAAAATCAAACGAAATACAGGTTTGTTTCGAAAGAAATCGTGGCGCTGAGTTTGCGAGGAAGTGAAACAGTAAAATTTGTATCGCACAAGTCGACAAAGGTACAAATCCCACTGTAAAAAGATAACAGCTTTGCTATCTTTTTACGGTGG
>BLFN01000004.1:1044267-1046767 GCA_014634225.1 Acropora yongei | reverse complement strand
ATCGAACATTCAACTTAACATCGGCTTGCAATTGCATCTAATTCATTTCTTCCTTAGACTTGTTATTAGAGACAACTGTAGTTTCTGCCGATCAAAGTTAATGCAAACCAAGCGGTTTGATTTATTTGTTTTTCTTTAGTAATCGCGTTTTAAAGAGCTTGTCGAGATTCTACTTTTTTATAACACAATGACGTTGGCGGGAACTAAGCTTAAATCCGTGGGTTCTACGGTGAGAATGCCCAACAGATCAGCTCGTTTGATAAAACCGAAGCCTTAGCTTTTAATTCTCTTATCAAAGCAATATCAGTGTTTCTGTAAAAGCCTACCATTTTATTGTCGTTTTTTCATAGTTCCTTTATTTGCCTAATTCCAGCGATGACGATTTTCCATCTGTATTAAAAGAAAGAGTTTATTTGATCAAAATCAGCCAATAAGATTCTTTTTTACAGTCCAAGATATGCAAAAGTGAGCAATGCCAAGTCTTCTTCTATTTTCTTACCTACAGTGCATTGGCAAGCATTCGCTTCGCTCGAATTTAAGTAAAAAACAATTATATTTTGCCTTCTGCTCGAACTGTCTTTGATAACAGAGTTTTAACAACTGAAGGTGAGTCAAAAAACTTAAATATATTATATTTCATATGCATGTTTTTTTGTAAAAGGATTTCTAACGCTTGTTTACCAAAAATAAGGAAAAAACAACTATACAGTATTTACATTGAATTGGACACGTGCCTCCTTTCAATGCCGTTCTAGTCTTAGTTGAGCAAAAAGCTCGGATAGGAATTAATTCACAGCTGAAAGGCATGCCATTATTTATGACACGGCTATGTTGTTTATTGACGCGTTTTTCTTTCTTGAAGGATCACTAATTAAGTCACTAATTAGTCTCTGCGTTTATCATTATCCGAAGCTGAAATATTGGTCGCGTCAATAAGCCTTAAATAAAGAGGAGGAAAAATAATGGAAAACTAAAAAGCAGTCCTGACAAAAGGTGAATGGTGCCTCGTAGCAGGAGGTTGACATATCCGTCGTATCAATGCACCTTGAATAAAAGTCGTTTTTGATAAGAATTAAGTGAATAGGACCTCTGTTATGTCGGCTTGGGTTTTGACGAGGTGAATAAAACGCTTTGTTTCAAAGGCAACATTCTTGCTACGACTGTCGGGGAGTGGAACGCAAGAGGCCAGGTTTTCTGAATCAAGTGAGTTGAAAATGCTTAATTTAAGCTGAATGATTTTCGTTGTAGACAATGTTACCGTTTCAAGTAGAATCCTCACAAAAGCGTTCGCGTTTTAAATAGCATAGTGATATTACTATAATTTTTTTTCGCTCACTTTCAATTGAATAAAACGAACTAAAGTGATATGTTGAGAAATGATTCGTTTTTGGTAGGAATGATTCGTTTTTGGTAGGAATGATCCATATAAAAGCTTATCTTCTTTCTTCCAGCTGAGGTTAATTAAAGGAAGTAAATGTGTGAAAGGCTATTCATAATTAACGGAAGGCTTCTTTAAACCTGCGAGAAATTATCATGAATAACGCAAAACTGCTTTTGTTAGCTTGTGGCAAAAAGAATACAAAAACCGAAAGAAAAAAACAAGTCTTATCATTTCAATGGAATATAGAATAATTCTTTCCAGTTTTTAAATTGTGGCTATGTCGTCCTAGCAAAAGTTCTTTTTTCTTAGGAAACATATATATATTTTTTGTTTGTTTCGCTTTTGGATGATGTTCAATTTGGTTATTGATGTTTGGTTAAATATTTGATCGCACACGAATACTGTCAAATAATTGCTCTCAATTCGGTATCTTTCATCTTTCCTTGAAGACAATTCACAATCCTCGACATAATTTCTCTCTCTTTTTTTTTTTTATTATTTTTTTTCTCTGGTATTAATTTCCGATGGTTTGCTTTTGCACGCAATATTCAGCGCTCATTCAAAGCGAGGCAGATCTGTGCACGAAGATGAGGCATGTCTCAAACGCGTGAAATCGACAAACGAGTTGGCTTATGTGATATGCACGCTTTCAATTTTTTTTGCAGCTACCTCAAGAACAAAACAGGTTTTTAATATGCATGCAGCAAAAAAAAAAAAAAGAATAACTAATTGACGGGTGAGAAGATGACTCTGTAGCCAATTTTCACTCACATATATTGGATATAAGAAAGAAACTTAAAGATCACAGGCACAGTTGTTACGTGCAAGGAATATTTAGATACTGACGGTGAAATTTCAGATGACAAGACAGAATAAATTCAATGACGGTTTACTATTATTTTTTCTCCTAGTCATGTATATTACTTTTAAGCAAATATCTCCAAAGCAAAATAATTGCTTCCGAAGCAACCGGCGGTTTTGTAATAAATGACGACATATAACGCACTTGTCATTTCGTCAATCTCTTTCTTATTAAAGTCAATAAGACTTTCTTGCCGATATACTTAAGCTGATTTGTCGGTTTTCTTTCTTCTTGCCCGACCGACAATTATGATATTG
>BLFN01000004.1:1036767-1039267 GCA_014634225.1 Acropora yongei | reverse complement strand
TTATTTCATTTTTTTTGTCGCTGGACGATTTAGTGATATACTAAATGTCTCATCTTCTTTGAGTTAAAGTATAAGATCGTCGTTTTTTTTCAGTCAAATTTGTTTTATCTGAATTTTGAATCGTCCAACATCCGAAGGTACCACTTTTTCTTTAACATCGTCCCTCGTAAAATTTTAAGGAGAAATTATGTTTTTTTAAATCGAAATAAAAATAGCCAATTGACCCAATGCATTTCAAATAATAAACCAATGAAAGCGTTTGTAATAATCTTTAGACTTTAACTTAATGTCCTCTTCCACGTAGAGTAACCACCATGATGTTTTCAGTTATTGGCTATGATTTTCAAATAGCACTGCTGGTTCGTACAGATTTTATTGTCTTGTCTTGTCGTGCGGTGTAAATAAAAAATATATATATAAAAACCGGTCTCGCCATCATGGCTATCTCCTTAACACGAATATTTAATTAGGAAAGCATAATTTTGAGTGCTTTTTGCAAAACTAGAGAGAACAATCTTGTATATTTAAAATGATTTAAGACACATTGCCCATTAGGAAATCTTCACTTAGTTTGTCATGGAAATTGTGTTTTATGGAATTTAGCATGCGACCTTTTCTTTTACCAGCTGAACATCTCGCACACTGCACAGAGAGAAATTTCGAACAATGGATTTTTAATGATGACAGTAATAAGTGCTTTCATCTAAATAACAAAAGATGTTTTATCTATCGAAAGCATTTTACGTAAGCCATTACGGAAGTTTACGAAAAAAGGAGTTGTGGCTCGGGCGCAAATAGTTTGTCAACATCTTCACTATCATGTTCTAAAGGACGATTGTCAAAGGATTTAAGGTACAATATAATATAATGTACTTAAATTCATACAGTGATATTTGAGCAAGTTCTGTTCCATCACGGTTTAAGAGAGCAAGCTATTTCATAAAAGTTAAAATTATTTTGCATGTCCTTCGCTAAGACAGTCCATGATCACTCCCGCGCTAAAAAGGCATCTTCGTGTCGTGTAATCGCCACTTATTTTGTGATGCATTTTGCAGTATTTTTCCGCAAGGTTTGCGAAACTCCACTCAAAGGCGACTTAATCCGTTTCGTGGGCATCTGAAACAAACACTTAAAATTCAACGTTAACACTGAGTTCTAATGCTGACGAAAACAAGCGTAATTAAAACAGTGTTGGCGCCCTAGTATATTAACTCGCCTTCCATAAATGTGACCCCGATTCTACGCCATAAGTGGTTGAATTTCTTGGTTTTCGTATTTATTTTACACCTTGCAAATGAATTAATTTGTCTCACGATCACATTTAGTTTACATAGAGTTTGTATTCTGATAAACTGCATTTGGACTCTGTACAAACTGTTCTTTAATGCTTCAGTCGAGAGGGTTTCGTTAGCACTTCGGTTTTAATTTATCTTGTCGTCAAAAGCTTTTGTTTAAATAAATTTGCAGTCTCGAATAAATTTATTATTGCGAAAACTGTATTGCCATTACTAGACGAGTAAGCTTTGATGGATAAAATGACTCAAATACGTAAGTTTTTGGAAATTAAAGATTTTGTAGCCGCTATGAGAATTGTTTACGGAAATTGAGAAAGCAAAACGGTAGGTTTGTTTAAATATGTTAATGACCTATTTTTTCTCGTTAATTTATGCCAGTAGAACACCAATTTCAAAACTGAGTCGACTGGGAGAGGGGAATAAAATTGGTGGAATAATAACTGATATATATTTTCCAACTACTTTAGTTTCAAGGTAGAATGTGTCCGAAATTATTATTGTTACTATTATTATTATTATTGTTATTATTATTATTTTTATTACTATGATAATAACGACAAGAGGGTCTTTCACCCTAATGCTGATTCGTATATGGACCCAGAGCTCCAGCAGATATATCGCAATCACGAGAATGAGAAGAAGCGGTTGTATTCGAGGAAGGCTTTGGATATTGAACGAAGAACTTTTCACATCAACGGGCGCTATGGGAAGGCCGAGGAGTGCTTGCTATATCATAGCAGACTGACGCAGCTGATCTCCATCAAGAAAGGAGGAGATTATGCCAAAACAATCTCTTGGATACGAGCAAGAACATCCGATGCTTTAAGATCCGCAATAATCTGCCTTAGAGGATCGAGAGCTGGAAGAAAAGCCTTTTGTGATTTTAAGGACATTGATATTGACATTGAAATCCAAGTAGGAGCCTCAACGTAATATTAAGAATATTTTAAAAAGCCGTTACTTTGTAAAGACATCACATATATTTATACGGATTATGAAATAATGAGTATCATTTTTTAGCATTCTAGTTGATCATATACTGTAAATTTAAGATTATTTGAGAATTTTTTAATAAAATTATAGATAATAATAATAATAATAATAATAATTATTATTAATATCTCTAACTCTTCTTGATTCTTCTGTCATGTTCACCATTAGCGCATGATCCAATCCAGGTTCTGGGGCTCCAATGGGTAGGACTT
>BLFN01000004.1:981767-986767 GCA_014634225.1 Acropora yongei | reverse complement strand
ATTTGGCTCAGTTATACATATTATTACGCTCATCGAAAATCTCATCAAAATGCATCAGTATTCATAGTCCGGATATGCTTTCGCACCGATTTCCATAGTTGACCTCCTTTATCCTCCCACAAATGCACCCCGAAAAAATGATTATTTACTCAGCGCTCATTGCACGTTTCCAATGCAACGTACTTCCTGTGATTAAGGGTCGACCAGCGACGTTATCCTCAGCAAAACATTCTTTTATAGTACAACATCCTTAGCTCTCCAGAACGGCCTGCACATCTGGTTTTTCTTTAAGAGATAACTCACGTGAGAGATATCAGCATCACAAAGCCGACATTCATTGCATAGCTGATCATGGGCAACGTATTTTGTAGTCGCGATGCGACATTCACTTCTCGTTTGATCTTTTGATCTCCAACGACTGTCAGCAAATGTGACGGGCTCTTGTTACACTACCAGTATAAATCCCAAAACCAGGCATACTGAAAGGACCAATATTGGACTGGCCATGTTACAATCATTGGTACCTACCCATTGCTCATCATTACTTTACCACTGGTACTAATCTTAACAAAGCTGTTCAACTCGTCATTCGGAATCATCAGATTTGATTCCCTTGCATTGATGATGTATGGGTCTGGATGCCAAATGCTATCGATATCCCTTTCTTGTAACACCATTGTTCGATTGAGCTTGCCAGCTAAGCGTGAGTCGGTCCAGAACTGACGGAAATAGGCATACACTTTGAATTCCTGAAGTAATATGGCAAAATTTATTTAATCAAAAGAGAATAGCATCCAACTTTTCCTTATAACATCCATAGGTTTTTTAGGTGACGAGGATTTATCAGCAAGAGGCATTATATTGATAGAACCATATATTTTCTTCCCTAATAGTCAAAGAACTGTATGGGAACTACAAGGGAGAAGCAAGGATCAGATCTTGGGAGTTAAATGGCGACTTGGTTCTCTGTTAAATGCGCTGTGTGATGAAGGTCAAATGTTAAAAGCGCTTCTCTGCCTGATATCGTCAAGATCACTCAACTATGCCATGTTAAAGAGCCAACTGATTGCCTTCTGTTTGTTGGGTTCTTAAACAATATCATGCTTGCTTTGAGATTAGCTAAGTAGCCCGTCTTTGCACTAGCTTCTTCTCCTTCGTATATTAACATTTTCAGCCATTGGTTCTTTTAGAGCCGTACACCAGGGGGTGTTGTAGAGTGCCAAGTGCCAATTGAATTATAATGCATCCTTCATTGCCTTAGAATTTTTAATGATGAAACTTAAAAGTGGTAAGACACAACATTTAAAACTGCAAATGAATGGAAAGTAGAAGGTTCGGGCCAGATTCGGAGATTGTTTTAGTTTATCAATAACTAGGGAAATAAAATAGTAATGGCAAAAATCTCTAAATTAGGCGATGGCGGCTTACACGGCAGAAAAAGACTTTCGGATTCATTGGAGTTCTTGGCTACGTAATCAAAGCAAGATTCATGAAGATTTAAGGAACTTGTTGAATTAGACTCTAACTACTTATAAATTTCTTTTCGAACAAGAATCAAACATAACGAAAAGTCAGCACACAAGGAAAATATTCACCGAAAATTAAAAAAAAAAACAATACGATAATATAAAGGCGCACAAGTCATACAGAACTTCGGCCAAGAAGTGTACGTACCATGTTTGCTTCCTCAATGTTTCCAAATGATTCAACGTAGATACTACTTCGAACTACTGTAGGCCTATCATCATCTAAAACAGACAAAAACTCTTTTTCTTTTCTTGCAGGAAAAAACACCACAGCTGTGGCTCATGAGTGGCATTTCTGCTGTGTCGAATTCAGTTTTAGGTATGAATGGGAAGATTCTTGCAGTTTCGCTACTTACGCAGTAGTTAGAAAGCCCCGAAAAGTTCAGGCCTGAAAGGAGATTCGAACCCTGACCACTACGATGGCGGTGCAATCCTCCACTAGTTGAGTTATCAGGCCAACTGGTGGAGCACTGGACTACTATTTAGCACATGGTCTGGTGATCAGATCTAGGGCCTGAGTTGAACACAATTTCTAGCCTAAGTAGTTGCTTATACAAACCAATGTTTGGCCGGATTGCTCTGTCGTAGCCTTTAAAAAAGGTGGCAATTACTTCGCTGTCGCCATTAGTTCTACAAAACCAACAAAAAGCGGGAAATGTGAGTCATTTCACTACTTTTCAACGTGATAAGAAAACATTTGTTAGAACATTTAGTTAGCACGTGAAATTGCTCTAAAAAAACAAGGTGGAGAGAACATTGCACCAATATATCACCATTACGTAATACTTACACTCCACAGAAACACAGCAAGATAAGTCCAAAGGCAGGCTGGATAATCATTCTTCCACTGGAGAAAACTTCGTTTTAATAATCACTAGGTAAGGGGTGGAAAATAGAATAATAGATAATGAGGCTCATTGGTTTTGTCCAGAATTCTCATATTTTCCATCGTCAACGCTGAAGCTCCACCGCCTGACGGCGATCACAGATCGAGGTCATGATGTTACACGGTCTGATTCCTTACTATCGGACTGTAGTAACTGAGTTAGTCTTCGCGTTCGGACTTTAGTAACAACTTCGGTCAATGTTCTGCCATTTAGACCTCCCACTCAGTTATTACGAACAAAATAGAGCAAAAGCTTCTTTACTGGAAAAGGTATCGTACGGACAGCCGATCTGAACTCTTGATATGTAGTCCATCCATCGCTAAATGTTCTTGGAGGCATTCAGAACTTTTCAGAGGCAGGTAGTTCTAAGTTAAAAAAACGTAGGCCTATGCCATAAACAGGAATGCCAAACCGACCTTAGTGTTAGTGCAAAAACATCAGTTTTCAAAGACAAATAGCTTCAAATAGTGCTGAACCCAAACTATGGAAAAAAAAAAACTGGTCGAAGGGTTTCCGACATGCAATTTTGAGTCATTGCCTTCACGGCTCGAAACTCAAGTTATTCTTAGAAAGATGAAGCTCCACGTTTGAACGATATGTTGCAACAAAAAATCGAATTTTCATAGCCGCTTTTTCTTTCCTCTACTTCTTTCTCATGTTCTTACGTAACAGTTGTAGTTCAGGGCAAAATGTCAGCTAAAATCAAACTAGTTTCGCTTATTTAGAGCAACGACATTTGAAAGATTTCATAAACACGTGTTCGATACGACATGAGAAGTAACAAATCTTGTAAAGAACATTTCTAAGATTTCAGTAATTTTAAACAATGCGTAATTGTGGCTTCGTTGAATTGTGTTATCTGATAAAACTACAGGAGTGCATAACTCAGTAACATGACAAAATGAGTAAAACGGGAAATATTTGCGCATACGTACATCGGTGGCAATCGCGTCAATGACTACATCGTAGTCTGAGGTACCCGAAAAACGCCAAAGTGTCTATCCATAAAACACGACCCCAAACGCAATTATGAGTAACTGAAGAGAAAAGAACTTTGACAAAAAATACACAACTTAAAAAGAGAAATGATTTTCAAAGATTTCCAACTTCTCGAACATCGCGAATCATTTAACTAAATGCAATTTCTCAGAGAATCACTGCAACCTGAAAAACCTCTTAAAGCCATAATAAAATGTGAACAACTAACCTTAGTTTGACACAAGAGCGAAGGAGCAGAACCTCTCTCATGAAATGCCGACAATAAATTGCTTCTTTCATCCAGTCGCGTGAGGCGTTAAGGAAGACACGCATGCTTGAGCAAATTTACCCATTAGATTGTGCCCATGAATTACCGAGTTGTTTGATTCATTCGGTCGCGTGAGGCGTTAGGGAAGACACGCATGCTTGAGCAAATTCACTCTTTAAATTGTGCCCTTGAATTACGGAGTACTTTTTGTGTTGTAGACAAAGGTATCGTGCCTGCATCCTAAGTGGTTACACTTGTGGTCTCAGATAAAAGCAAGAAAACGAAAACAAAAAAAAAAAACTTGACTCGTTAAAATTAACGACACATTTGATAAAAATACAGTATGTGGAATGGGGGTTCTGGAGGCTCGAATCACGGGCTAAGTTTAGTTTTTGGAGCTAAAGGTCAGTTGCGTAACAATTTACAGAAGATTAAATCACGATTCACCGATAACAACATCAGTAGATCACGTTTAGTTCACGAACTAACGGCTGTCTTTCATTTGTGTTCCCGATTCACGGTCTCTACTCCGGGCAATTCAGGGATCAGGCGAAACCCCTTTTAGACCCTGTGAATAGAGTTTCCGAACTTTTTTCTATTCGTGGGCATTCCCCAGCGGGGAAAGGAGATAATACAAAAGTCGAAATTATGTTTTGTATGTTTATCTGTGGAGCGTGTCCTTACCACTCATGTTACTTTAAATCTAAACTCTATCCTGACTTGTTGCTCTAAAGAAAAGGACTCAGTCACGGCAAACATAGCCTTTATGATTGCGCCTTTTTGCTTAATTCAAATCTGAAGTCCTTCCTGATTGACATAACGAAGCTGACGTTCCAAACGTTAGCCGTTCGTTGTCACTTTCCGATTAGATTACGTAGATGGCGTTTCAAGTGTTAATCCTTCGTCGTCACTTTCCGATTAGATTTCGAAGCTGACGTTCAAAGCTTTTAATTAGCCTTGCGTCAATGCAACGCGAAGGGAGATGGTCCTGCAAATTCCGTCAATGCAAAATGTACAGTTAAGGTACTACCCACGGGATAATGCAATAGGTTTTAGCGGTACTTATCCAGTGGGTAGTGATTTATTCACTAATTTGATAAACCACTGTCCATTGGATAGATTTTGCATATACCAAACTACCTGCTAATCCAATTAATGATGGATCTAATACCGAGCAACTGAGCCCTTGCCATGGGTGGGGAGAAGTGAAGTGGAGTGTACTAGTCTTCGTTTTATGGTTAAATGTACTTTTTCGGGAGCCAACTAGAGGAGACCTTTGAAAATAGGGATCCATGGCATGTATGTATGGTTACTGTCGTTTCTGGCAGACCAATCCTTTTT
>BLFN01000004.1:971767-976767 GCA_014634225.1 Acropora yongei | reverse complement strand
ACGTAGAAAGGGAGAGGAGGGAAAGACGGAGGGGCAACTGGTGGTTGTGGATGGAAAATTACACAATTGGAATGGGGAATTTCACGAAGAGCTGACTGATTTTGTAGTTGGATTTACTGACTCACCGACTCTTAATTAACCCGCGGGAGATTAATTAAGGGGTTGAGCAATTTTAACATAAAACTAAAATAATCCAACGAAGGACAAGAGACTTGCTTACCCATGCTATAAACGTTAAAATCAGAAGTTAATTGGGCTCCCTTGTATTCAAACTGGGCCATTTCTTTGTTTCCGACCGCAACTTCCCCTGGTATCCATTCGTAGACAATATCATCAACAGAGTACGCATCTGTTTCAGACAAAGACATGAATCGAGTTTATTTACAAGTACTTACTAACTAGGAATCAAAATTATAATTTGTCATAATCCTCGCAATAAACTCCAGTGAGTGGGTAGAAGTAGGGCTGAAATAAATTCTCAGATATATGCCTTATCTGGGTTGGCAACTCTCCACCCAACTCCAGTAAGTTCTACCCTTGTTGATACTGTTTTCGCCTGTCAAGAAAATCAAGACTTGGTTTGATTTGATATGGCCAAAATTCCTCCAAGGTCGTACCTTAGGGCTGAGCACTTGTAAATTGTAACGGGGGTATGAATTTCCACTCAGATGACGAGATACGGGCCTTTGCAACTAAAACTTCTTGAAAAAAAAAAAATTCATGTGGAGTTGAGGTTGCCGCATGTGGTTGCAGCATCAGAATGACAGCTGAGGTACTTACAGCTTCCGATTTCGAGGTGACATTTTTGAGAGTCCAAGGGAAAATTGTGTAGCTTCAGGACACATGACGCAATTATGGTCATCCTAAAATGAAAGGAATTGAAAGGAAAGGTGTGAGAAGCGAGATTCATATGAAGTGAGGAGGGAAAGAAGAAGACAAGAAACATAAGGGGCTCGTGGAATGAATCGAAAGCCAGTGAATTAGGGGGAAGAAGGGAATAAACAGGCCGTGAGGAATAAGGAGGAAGGTATTAAAAAGATTTCACGGAGGGAAAGAGTAGGACATAGTTTCTTTTCGTGACAGAAAGGAGAAATATTTGGCTCAGTCATACATATTGTTACGCTCATCGAAAATCTCATCAAAATGCATCAGTATTCATAGTCCGGATATGCTTTCGCACCGATTTCCATAGTTGACCTCCTTTATCCTCCCACAAATGCACCCCGAAAAAATGATTATTTACTCAGCGCTCATTGCACGTTTCCAATGCAACGTACTTCCTGTGATTAAGGGTCGACCAGCGACGTTATCCTCAGCAAAACATTCTTTTATAGTTCAACATCCTTAGCTCTCCAGAACGGCCTGCACATCTGGTTTTTCTTTAAGAGATAACTCACGTGAGAGATATCAGCATCACAAAGCCGACATTCATTGCATAGCTGATCATGGGCAACGTATTTTGTAGTCGCGATGCGACATTCACTTCTCATTTCATCTTTTGATCTCCAACGACTGTCAGCAAATGTGACGGGCTCTTGTTACACTACCAGTATAAATCCCATATCCAGGCATACTGAGCTGACCAATATTGGACTGGCCGTGTTACAATCATTGGTACCTACCCATTGCTCATCATTACTTCACCACTGGGGTTAACCTTAACAAAGCTGTTCAACTCGTCATTCGGAATCATCAGATTTGATTCCCTTGCATTGACAATGTATGGATCTGGATGCCAAATGCTATCGATATCCCTTTCTTGTAACACCATTGTTCGATTGAGCTTGCTAGCTAAGCGTGAGTCGGTCCAGAACTGACGGAAGTAGGCATATACTTTGTATTCCTGAAATAATATGAGGAAATTTATCAAAAGAGAATAGCATCCAACTTTTCCGTATAACATCCATAGGCTTTTTAGGTGACGAGGATTTATCAGCAAGAGGCATTATATTGATAGAACCATAAATTTTCTTCACTAATAGTTAAAGAACTGTATGGGAACTATAACGAAGAAGCAAGGATCAGATCTTGGGAGTTAAATGGCGGCTTGGTTCTCTGGTAAATGCGCTGTGTGATGAACGTCAAATGTTAAAAGCGCTTCTCTGTCTGATGTCGTCAAGATCACTCAACTATGCCATGTTAAAGAGCCAACTGATTGCCTTCTTTTTGTCGGGTTCTTAAACAATATCATGCTTGTTTTGAGATTAGCTAAGTAGCCCGTCTTTGCACTAGCTTCTTCTCCTTCGTATATTAACATTTTCAGCCATTGGTTCTTTTAGAGGCGTACACCCGCGGGTGTTGTACTGTGCCAAGTGCCAATAAGTATTATAATGCATCATTCCATTGCCGTAGAATTTTTAATGATGAAACTTAAAAGTGATAAGACACAACATTTAAAACTACAAATGGTTGGAGAGTAGAAGGTTCGGAGATTGGTTTAGTTTATCGATAACAAAGGGTATAAAATAGCAATGGCAAATATCTCTAAATTAGGCGATGGCGGCTCACACGGCAGAGAAAGACTTTCGGATTCATTGGAGTTCTTGGTTACGTAATCAAAACAAGTTTTAATGAAGATTTAAGGAACTTGTTGAATTAGCCTCTAACTACATATAAATTCCTTTTCGAACAAGAATCAAAGATAACGAAAAGTCAGCACACAAGGAAAATATTCACCGAAAGTGAAAAATAACAATACGATAATATTAAGGCGCACAAATCATACAGCACTTCGGCCAAGAAGTATACGTACCATGTTTGCTTCCTCAATGTTTCCAAATGATTCAACGTAGATACTACTTCGAACTACTGTAGGCCTACCATCATCTAAAACAGACAAAAACTCCTTTTTTTTCTTGGAAAAAGAAAACACCACAGTTGTGGCTCATGAGTGGCATTTCTGCTGTGCCGAGCTCAATTTTAGGTATGAATGGGAAGGTCCTTGCAGTTTTCTTAGCGCTACATACGCAGTAGCTAGAAAGCCCCGAAAATTTCAGACCTGAAAGGAGATTCGAACCCTGACCACTACGATGGCGGTGCAATCCTCCACCAGTTGAGTTATCAGGCCAACTGGACTGGTGGAGCACTGGACTATATACAGCACATGTTCTGCTGATTAGATCTAGGGCCTGAGTTGAACACAATTATTTCTAGGCTAAGTAGTTGCTCATACCAACCAATATTTGGCCGGATTGCTCTGTCGTAACCTTTAAAAAAGGTGGCAATTACTTCGCTGTCGCCATTAGTTCTGCAAAACAGACAGAAAGCGGGAAATGTGAGTCATTTCACTACTTTTCAACGTGATAAGAAAACATTTGTTAGAACATTTAGTTAGCACGTGAAGTTGCTCTGAAAAACAAAGTGGAGAGAACATTGCACCAATATATCACCATTACGTAATACTTACACTCCACAGAAACACAGTAAGATAAGTCCAAAGGCAGGCTGAATAATCATTTTTCCACTGGAGAAAACTTCGTTTTAATAATCACTAGGTAAGGGATGGAAAATAGAATAATAGATAATGAGGCTCATTGGTTTTGTCCAGAATTCTCATATTTTTCCATCGTCAACGCTGAAGCTCCACCGCCTGACGGCGATCTCAGATCGAGGTCATGATGTGACACGGCCTGATTCCTTACGATCGGACTGTAGTAACTGAGTTATATTAGTCTTTGCGTTCGGACTCAGTTAATGCGAACAAAATAGAGAAAAAGGCTGCTTTACTGGAAAAGGTATCATAAGTGAACATCGGACAGCCGATCTGAACTTTTGATATGTAGTCCATCCATCGTTAAATGTTCTTGGAAGCATTCAGAACTTCAAGCCTTTTCAGAGGCAAGTAGTTCTGAATTAAAAAAACGTAGGCCTATGCCATAAACAGGGATGCCAAACCAACCTTAGTGCAAAAACGTCAACAAGAGCAACACTAACAAGCACAGTTCTCAAAGGCAAATGACTTCAAATACTGCTGAACCCGAACTATGGAAAAAAAATGGTCGAAGGGTTTCCGACATGGAAATTTGAGTCATTGCTGTCACGGGTCGAAACTCGTTATTCGTAGAAAGATGAAGCTCCTCGTTTGAACGATAGGTTGCCAAAAAAAAAATCGAATTTCCATAACCGCTTGGTCTTTCCTCTAGTTCTCTTTCATGTTCTTACGTAACAGTTGTAGTTCAGGGCAAAATGTCAGCTAAAATCAAACTGGTTTCGCTTATTTAGAGCAACGACATCCATGCCAATCACGTCTATGGCTACATCGTAGTCTGAAGTACCCGAAAAACGCCAATGAGTCTATCCATAAAACACGACCCCAAACACAACTATGAGTAACTGTGCAGAAAAGAACTTTGACAAAAAATACACAACTTAAACAGAGAAATGATTTTCCAAGAATTCCAACTTCTCGAACATCAGGAATCATTTAACCAAATGCACTTTCTCAGAGAATCACTGCAAACTGAAGAACCTCGTGAAATTCTCTTCAAGAATGATTTTTTTTTCTATCTTAAAGCCATAATAAAATGTCAAGAACTAACCTTAGTTTAACACAAGAGCGAAGGAGCAGAACCTCTCTCGTGAATGTCGACAATAAATTGCTTCTTTCATCCGGTCGCGTGAGGCGTTAAGAAAGACACGCATGCTTGAGCAAATTTAGCCATTAAATTGTGCCCATGAATTACCGAGTTGTTTGTTTCATTCGGTCGCGTGAGGCGTTAAGGAAGACACGCATGCTTGAATAAATTTACCCATTAGATTGTGCCCATGAATTACCGAGTTGTTTGATTCATTCGGTCGCGTGAGGTCTTAAGGAAGACACTCATGTTTGAGCAAATTTACCCATTAAATTGTGCCCATGAATTACCGAGTTGTTTGATTCATTCGTTCGCGTGAGGTGTTAAGGAAGACACTCATGTTTGAGCAAATTTACCCATTAAATTGTGCCCATGAATTACCGAGTTGTTTGATTCATTCGGTCGCGTGAAGCGTTAGGGAAGACA